>WBMV01003229.1:2696320-2766337 GCA_013396655.1 Campylorhamphus procurvoides | reverse complement strand
AAAAAAAAAAAAAAAAAAAGTCTGATGGCTGTTAGCCTATAATTTTGCATACCTCATGGCCGCTATTTCAGAAACAGTTTTCAGATGAGTAATTTGGTGAGATGCACTGTTTGCAAACTGCATACTTGCTCTAAAGAGCACTTACAGTGATGTCTACAGCACTAGTGTTCAGGCCATGGATTTCTGTTTACCCTGCTTTTCAGACCACCCATCATGCCCGCTTCCTCACAGGGTTGATTATTACTTACTCTTATGAAACTTCAAGCTAATGGTTCTTCAGATACATAGATATTTTTTGTTTTTGTTAGAAATACAGGAAAAAAATATTAAAGTAGCCATGTCTAAACTAAAAATGCTCATGTCCTGTCATTTGCCATCTAGGAGAGCTGCAGGGAGCAGTGGGATACAGAAAAGACAAGTTCTCTAACTGGCAGGTCTCCACCAGCCTTTACAATTAACAAGCTAGCTCATTGTCTGGGTTGTTATCTAAATTACAGTCTAGGCATTTTCTGCTAACATATTTTCTGACTTTTTAAACACTATACCATACAGTACCTAGTACAAAGGCATCTTTCTCCAATTCTGTTTAATTCTCTATTTTCCTGTTTTAAAAATTAACTACTGTAACCATAACCTTAAGCAAAGAAAGGGAGAAGGGGCAAAAGGAAAAGAGAGTTACTTTTAGCAAAAAGGGAAGAGAACTGAAGTTCAGGTGTTGGGATTTTCTCTGAGGCAGAGGCAATAGGTACTGACTATTTTTAAAATGCATTTTTGGTCCTATCACTTTGGTTTTACCAGCATTCATCAAGAGCATGGCAAGTGACAGGGGAAGCAAGCTCAGTCCTTTCTTATGCAGTTTCTGAACCATTGAGTATACCTTCACTTTTTGTTTTCTTATTTTTTGTGGGTTTACATCTAATTCCAGTAGGAAAAAAAATTACAAATAAAATCTAAAGAAAGGGATCATATAGTAAGGGATGCAAAATTTAAAAAATGTTAAGTGCCATTACATATGTTCCATTACAACTATTTCAGTTATGGCACATAAAGAATAAAATACATAAAACTTGGGAAACATACAGTCAGCATTTCACTAAAACTGATCAACAGGGATCTCTGGATCAGTCCTCCCAATAACAAGCCCATTTGTTGGTTTTATTTCACTTTCGTTTCTCGAGATTCCTCGCCCAAGTCATCCTTTCTATGTGCAAGCTTGCACATATAGGGAGGGTATGTTTTTCAACAGTGTTGTTTTTTTTTTTATTTCAGATACTGAAACTGTTTTTAAGATTTGTCAACCACAATCCTACGTATCCTATCATGCATCCTCCTTTTTTGGCCATGAGAAAAAGGGAATGGGGAAAAATGGAACCTGGTTCCTCAGCTGACTGTTCATTTTGCATTTGTGGAATCACTAATGTTTTGTTCCAAGCTTAAAAACATTGTTTTCTTCTCTTCCTGAAAACAGAAAAGCCGCAAGGCTTTATTCGTCATGTGTCCTCATTGGGAATATTACTTCTGTGTCTGAAGGCAATCCGAAAAAAAAAAAAAAGAGAGAATTTGCTGTAACTTTTCATGGTGAAGCTATAAGACAGCCCATCAATAAACCCATTTTAAAAAATCAGCAATAATTATAAGCCATTGAACAACTATAAATAAGAACTCCATGATAGCTTTTATGTTTGGTTTTCAGCACAGTTTTACTAGTGGCACTTGTCAAATCTGGATGACATTCTTCAAACTGGAGTGCAACAAAAGTAAAGCTTTTCTCTTTTACACAGGAAAATTAAAGACACGGGAAACTTCTCAAAGTTTACTTCGTCCTTTTACTGAACGTTGGACACACTAAACTACTACAGCATGGGTATACACATTGACTACTGACAATGTCCTTTAGAAGATCCCCACTAGCAATTGGTCTTTGCCAATAAATTAGTTTTTACTTAAAATACATTCTACTTGAAATTCTACAGATTAATTCGGATGACTCCAGACACCAGTAAAAAACATGGATTTGGTTTCGCTGAATTCTCTACATTTCATATAGGACATGGTGCTGAGATGACTGTCTTTCCCCTAAAGGTGCAGACACAGTTTAACATGATCATGCACTGGGACATTTTTCTCGTGAACACTACACTGTATTGTAAGATATGAAGTTACAACACACCCTCTCACTACTCTGTGTATTCTGGTGGCTCTTAAGATTTTGGGGAATTTTTTTCACCCTTACTTTTTCCAGGCAGTATCTACTGCTAAAGCATATTCCCATCCCCTCAGTTATGATTCCCCACATATGATACCCAGACATCATAGGTGCCTCCTATCAAACCCTGAGCAGCAGCAGCAGGCTGACACCAGTGAGGTATAAACTGCAGTGACTTTTACTCTGCTCCATCTGGCACCTGGAACAAAACCAGTCCTCTGATGGAAAGCTGTCATAGTGTCAAGCTCATTCTGACCCATCCTTTCAGCTCAACACCAGGGAAAACACAGAGCTGCTTTGGGATCAATAACTTAAAAAGCTGTTTGGTCGGATTTGTAATCCAAACAAGTATGTGGGAGACAAAGAACTGGAGGATTGAGCCTGGACTCATTACTTCTGACTTTATACTTCCAGATGAATGCCTTAGCCCTGCATTTTACCAATTAGCCTAAAAAATATCCACATTTTGAAGGTTAAACATATATAAAATGTAAACAGAGCACAGCATAAACTTAACACAGTTTTATACCTGAAGCATTAATATTTATTCAAAATGTGAGGCTTTTATGTGAAAAAGATAATACCTTTTCTTAGCTAAAACATTTTTAAAGGTTCATCTTCTCCGAGGGAAGCATCAAAATGCAGTGTGACAGATAAAAATCCATCACATACCATGTTCATATTCACATATAAAAAGATATTTTCAACATTTCAATTCAAAGACCAGCAATAAAAGAAATCCCTCTCATATCCTTAGGAGGCCAAACAATCATTTCATCCATGTCTCAGTATTGACTTCCAAAGGCATGACTTGCCTTTGCTCCGTAGTTTTTATATACAAACAAACTGAGGATAACTTATTGTTATGGAAGTCAGTGGGATTGCCAGCTCCTTTACAAAAAAACCCAGCTAGATGCAGCTGGCTCACAACTCTGGAAAAAAATATGAAAGATGACAGAGAGAGCACGATGTTTTGGCTCTTCTGCAGCCATTATGATATTGAGCAATATGCTGCAAAGAGCTATTGCAGTAAAGTGCTGCAAGACCACCTCCTTGCTGAATAAAGGTCACACAAGGACTCTGTTGAATACTCTAAGCTGTCTGTGCCTTCCTAGTTATAATTTTTATGCATCTTTCCACCATGAAATTTGGGTTCTTCACATACCAACAGAAATGCTGTGGTGGTGAGTAAGATCTACCAATTCTGACCACCACCAAAATACTAAGTTATTTGTTTCCTTTTTACATCAAAACCATAGTAGCTGTTTGGCTCAAAATAGCCTGAAGAGCTCTTCATGGTCCCCCACTACACAGTGGGGAAGAGACAGGTGTCAATCTCGCCTTGAGGAGACAAGGGGACACTGCTGAGAGCTCCTCTCCAGAGAATATGCTGGTCATCAGAAACATCTCTATCCCCCCGGCCCCACCACAGTCAGTGACAATGGCCAGATGTACAGAGAGTGGCCTGCTAGGACACCCACCCTGCCCACCACACCAGTCCTGAGAGCCTCCCAGCACTTGCACAGCTCACGCGTCCCTGCCAGTACCCATCGCTAGCCTGGGTCTCAAGGAGGTTACTCTCTCCCCTGTTTTATTTCCATTACGCTGTTTTACAGCACATTATATAAGAATATAATGTATTCATTATATAGATACAGGCACACAGATTTGTGGCTACATAATACACTGTGTATATGTGTGTGTATATATATATATATACACTCATACATAGGGTAGGGAACACACATACCAGCAAAGGGCCTCTTTATGTTTCAAGAAGGGATTGCATCAGTCACACTAATAACTGACATGCTAAAACAATTTTGCAATTTGTACTCTCTCCCAGATTTTGCATTTTCTGAAGGAGAAAGCAAAGAAGAGACTGGGATTTCTCCCTCTAGTTATCCAGACCTTAGAAACCCTGTGATTCTGCTGTCTTCATTACATTATTTTTCCCTGGAAACAGTAATACTCCAAAAAGATTAAATTAAATAATGCTCTAAAAAGAAAAAATCAAGTAGTTCTTTAATTTCATTTCAATATCATCTTGCTCTTCCAGCAGCATCTCAGATGTGAAGGAAATGGCTTAATGATGTGTCTTTTTTAAAGGGAAGTGCTGAGGTATCTCTCTATGTTTCTCCCATCCCCCAAAGTTTGTACAGCCACCGCTCTGAGAATACATATCTGCCAGCAAAAATGTCTTCACCAGTGCCTTCTTTTATCACAGAAGCTGCAACAAAAACAGCATTTAAAGGACATAATCATCTCTACTCACAGTACCTCCTGAACTGTAAACACAGTTTAAAAACTGCACGCCGTGGAGCTCAGGCGTGTTATCTAATCCTTTAGAAACTCTATCCTACTACAAACACAGGGAGCAGCAATGCCAGCCAGCACCATGTGCTTCCTCTTACCGACCCGCTCCCTTTCACAAGCATGCACACCATCCCTCAGCCCTTGCAGCCCCTCACAGCAACACTGACACAGCTCTCTCTCATGGCCAAAATGGTCAGGGCCTCACCTGGGAAGCAAGCCCTGCTCTGCTCGTCACCCTCCTAACGCTCCCAGACTTTGAAACTAGTGTAACTGTGCGTTATATGGCATTACGTATGCTGTTGTCTAGAGTTATATTCCTTCCTCTTTGCACTCACCCTTCCACTAGTACAGCTGAAAAGCAGAATATGAGGAGTATGTTTTTAGTGCAGTATTTGGGCGGCTGAGCTTGCTCTCACCAGTGGCCTGTTGGGAAATTACTTACCTGAGCAAGTGTTGCAAGGCTCTCGCAACACCTACTCTGTTAGCAAAGCAGCCAAACAGCTCGGGTGACTGCAGCTGCCTTGCAGGGCAGAACTGAAACAGTACAGGCTTTGACAGCCAGATCTATCACAACAAGGAGGAAACAGCCTTTTGTCACCGCTTCCCCCCCCACCTCTATTTTTACCTTTTTTTTAATTTACATTTACTGTGAACAAGGTAATTTGAGCTAACTAGAAAGCCATTCTTTTGTTTTTTTGCTAACAGTGCTGAAGAGTTCTGACAACACATGTGAGCACAAGCCTCACTCAAACCAGCCCTGGGAGCAGCAAGAAGCGCTTGGTATCAGTTTCAGAGCTTAAAGTGGTGGCTGGGGCAGGAGCAGCCCTTGACCTATCCTCCTTCCAGTCACCAGCATGCAGCCAGAGTCCCACTCACAGCACTGATGCTACCATAACTTGAAATAGCATGCAGATGTTCCACAATGAAAACAGACAGTGGCTGGCAGATGAATAACATTGGGCAAGAGGAGAGAACTGAAGAGTGCAGGTATTACCCCCGCCCCAAAACCTGCCAGATCAAACCATGCCTGAACAAAAATCTCCCTTTTGCAAATTTCAGTGGTGTGAAAAGCTGATGGCTTTTCTGGACAATCAGCAGAGCTGATTTTTCCTGCCCACATACTTTCTGTCCAACTTAGATTTGTCAGTAGGTTCACCAAGGATCATATCACATTTTCGAAAAGCAGTTACCCATTTCTACCTCTGTTAATCTCAGTCCCAACACTCTACATTGCATTTGAAGTGCTGAACCAGAGAGCATTTAAGACCTAACTCGCAATGATTTCTAAAATCTGCCCATAGAAGAATTCTCCTCTACAGATCAATTTACAAGACTGTCATGGCACTAAGGTCACACACACAGGAACTACCTTCTGCCACACAGTTACCCTGTAGGACCTGACTGAGCTCTCTCAGTGAAATCAGCTTTGTCATTGGGAACATATGAGACCCTGGTCTGGGTGATCTGAGGGTCAAAAACTACGTTTCAAAATCACACAGAGAAGAGATGAACACTCAAAGGTTTATCGTTTACCTCTTCGATTTCTTACGCAACACTAGTTAAAAAAAGAATAAATAACCGTATCTTTAAGGGACAGCCACACTGTAGATGACCATTTGGACTCCAATCAAATAGCACCAATCAGCTTCATCTGACAGCTGTCTTGCATCACGGATCATGTACTCAGTAAGCACAATTTCAATACAAAATCACTCTTCACACACTTACTTCAACATTCTCTATAAAGTTTACAGGATCTCAGAAACAAAAATTTACATCTAAACAGGTATGAAAACTAGAGCAGAAGATAATGTATTCCTGTGCCCAAAATAGTACATTCTAAGAGAATTCTTATGTTATCCCCAGATTAATTACTTGCTCCACTACGGGACAGTTTTTACAGGATTAGCATATATTGGTCTAGCAAAGGGATATGAAGATTTTTTTTCCTTCCAGTCAAACATAACTTCCAAACACCACTGAAAGCCACACACTAAGCTAGACCTTAGCGGCACACACACGGAGATATAAGTCATGTTGCATTAGCCCACACAAAGTGAAATCACAGACCACATCCAACACGCAGATTGTGTCCTAGCAGGCCAGATGTTGCGTGCATGATTAACTACCAGCCTTCCAGGGGAATGCGACAAGCATACTGGTACACGTCCTCTACTCAGACTGCCCCTGAAAATCTCGGGGTTTTTTACCTTGTGAAACAGAGTTATGCTGCATTTCACATAGATTATAGAAGCCATTTGATTCCCATTGACATGACTTATGGGTAGACTGATCCACAGCTAGGAGAAAAGTACCAGCTAACAGGGAGAGGCAGCTACTCACCCTGCAAGTCCCCCCTCTAGAGCTTTGTTGGGAGCTGGACATTGCTGTGCACTCAACATCCACCTATATGATCAAACTACATCATGGACTTAAACAAGGATTAATCACAGTAACAGGGAAAAGATACCTGCCCAAAAACACTGCTGCATTCACTACCTAGAGAGAGACATCACAGTTGATTTTCATGTAAGAGATGGGGATGGGGAGCCAAGGGAACAAAAGGGGAAAGAGTTTCCACCAAAAAAATTGTGCCAGGGATCTGGAGCATGAGGCACATGGGAGAAGGAAGAATGAGTAAATCTCCATTAGCCTTCGCACTTGAGGCAGTCAGGATTAAGAATGCAAAGATGCTGATCTGACATTCTAAGTCTTTTGTTTAATTTGTGTAGGAAAAAAAGTTCAGACAGTACAACATCTAAAAATGAAGCATAGATTTCTTTAAAATGTTTCTATGACATGGATATAAGCAAAGACCTTACAAATCACACTTACCTGAAAACTAACAAAGACCTTAGAGGAAACTAATCCACGTTTTTGTAAGACAGTTTGAAGACATTTATTAGCATCAACCAGCTGACACTACCATGAAGACTGCAGTGTAAAGGTATCATGAATCTGTACCATTCATAAGTGTTTCTACTGTACAGCTGAGGACTTAGAGCATCAGAGAGAAGAGGAGATTTTTCTGCTTCCTAATTAGCTGTCAGGTGACACAGTGTTCCTTATTGTCTGCAGCAGCATTTTGGGAAATGGCTCCTTGGTACATGAGGTCACACGACCCATGCAAAGCTAATGCATAGGATGAAGCTGCTTTAGTTTTCACCCAAACTATTTATTCTGTTGTTGTTTGCCAGTTACCCTTAATGTCCTCCACATCTCACTCCTTGTTGGTCTGTCCCCCCTACCTCAAGTACAAAATAAGTAACTTTTGAGCTCTTAATCTATATTGGACAATGTATTTGTTCAACTGCTCTCCATTGTCATTTTGCAGATGTTCCAGTGAATTCACTAAAATTTTAAAGCTTGCCACCAACACAGTGAAAATTTTTTATCAGTACATACTTCAAATATTAGGCAGAACATCTAAGAAACTACCAGATCAACATTAAATTTTGTATGCTTGGGGAAAAAAAGCAAAAATAGTTTTAACCATGCTGCTACCTCCTCCCCTCCAGACATCAGGTAATACCCTTATCTTTTTTGGCTGCTTTACTTATTTCTAAACTATTGTTTGAAACTGATGCTTGAAGTTTCTTAAAAAGCATTAAGCTTGTTTTGCTCATACATGCCAATTTTTTTTACTAAATTTATCAAACTAGCTAGCTGTACCAGGAGATCAGTGAAAAATATGCCTCTATGCAGAAGCTTTCTACACTGCATAGTAAAAGAAGACTCAAAGTGGTTTCTCATGTAGGGATACCAGAACTCAAAAGACCGCAACTCAGACACTCACCACTAGTTGAACAGCATCATGAACCCTTTTAGCTCCTGAGCCTCTCACACTTCTGGTTGAGTTTTGATTATAGCTCAGCAAATGTTAGACAAAAAATAATTAACCATAAGTGCATTCATTACAGGCAGGCACCCACAAACTGCACTATGAACATCAACTATGCTTCCCTAAGTAACAAGAAGTCCCTCAAGGCTCAATTACTTGCCACTTTTTGCTCCATTTCAGATGTGAGCAGCCTTACTCTTCTAAATGGGTAATAACTACCAATAACCATTTACAAGCAGCAATTAAGAGTTTTAAACTGATTCCAACTACTTTTCTCAAAATTGGGACCAAGCTTTACTTATTTTTCCCAACTTCATAGATAATTATCTCAATATGTTCCATTTCCCATGTAATTTACTTTCCTGAATCACTGTTTTTCACAACATACACCCAGATGTTTACTGAAAATGCCTAGACTATAACAGGGATCCTGTCAGAAGCTGAAAGGGAAACATTGATACATCAGATAAATTCTTCTCTCTAGTGTAGGTCCAAAAACAGTGATTAGCACTGGATGAGACCAGGTTAGTTCAGAATACCTGCCTATATCCAAGTGCGACTGACAAAATGGAATGTGAATAAGCTCTCAGAGCCCTATCTTTTCTCAATGCAACTTCTACCCCTTTTCTATAACTGAGCCTAGCATGCCAACAAACTTCTAGCAGATACTGGAAGAAATCAGTATCATAATGATTTATCATGTATTATTTAGCTGTCTATCGCATATTCACATGACCACACTCATGTGGCTTCCCTGCTCCTACACCCACCCTTTAGCTGCACACACCCATTCAAAAAGGAAAATACACAAAAATACCCCAAATGAAACATGATCTTTCCCAGCACACTCAGAAACTGCTTAGCCAAACCAAAGCGAGCCTGATAACATACTCTGGATGTTGACAAAACATCCAAATGTCTGACAGCCTGCAAAAGGAAAACTCAGAAAACTTCCAGAGCGGAGGCATCTGAGCTGATCACAACAGCGAGACTGTCAGTTCACACCGCAGTGAGTGGGAGCAGAAGCTGCAAAGCTCTCAGCGCTGCAGACCAGCAGAATTACTCGGAGTGATAAAACACAAAGTCAGATGTTTCAAAGTCTTCATCAACACCTTTTAAAAATATTTCCTTTGTTATCTAGAATTCTTTTCTCCTCTATCCTTTTATCCTGAACAGCATGGCACTTTGCATTCTATTTTATTCATTAATTAATGATGGTTTGGCTCTCATCATTTCTGCTAACTTAGTTCTATATACTAAATAGATACTTCCATGGGCTTAAAGAAGTGGGTATGTACTGCAGAGAGTAATTGGAAGAAAGTGCAAATTTTGCCTGTGTTAACAATTAAGGATGCACTGCGCTTGCATTCCTTTCATTCAGGATTCATTCTAGAAGGAAAATCTTACTCTTCAAACTTTTTTAACTGATTTTTTTTAAAACCTTTTTGCACCACCTGCATCTCTCCTTCCCAAGGTTATGCAGCTTGTGGCAAAGCATACATATAGGAATTAGTACTGCTACAGTTATTTATTACCCTAAAACCTAGTCAAATGCCAGAACCAAGATAAAACAAAATTTAAGAATCTAATTTTAATCATATGTTCAACTCAGATTTTTAGTGATTTTTCTTTTGTTTTTTAAATCAAGTTCTCCATTNGTCAGAGAGGGAGATAGAGAAGCAAGACAGAATAATACATTCATCTTTTCTCAGAGTCACATGAAGACATCCTTGAATGGGGCTAAGAGAAAAAGAGAAATAAAAGCGATGTCTGTTTTACAGCAACAACTTTCAAATGCATACTACTTTAAAATGAAATATCTAAACATAGTGTCTGCAGTAGTCAACAAAAAGCACAGATCCAGCTAACAAGATTGTTATTGCTGTGGTCTCGGATGCTGAGCTTGTGCCCACTTTGAAAACAATGAAAATCAAAACTCATAACCAGCAGCAGCCAAACTGCTCAAGAATGTTGATACCTCTCTCTCTCAGTGCCATCAGCTCCTGCCAGCCGGATTCAGACAGGCAAGGTAAAACATTTCAATCTGCGCATCCCTCTGGTCTGTCTGCAGTGCAATGTACGACTTCAAATAGCCCTCAGTAAACAGTCTTCTCATCACTCCAGCCTGGGCTGAATTTTAATCAGGGTCCTTTAAATGCCATTGAACAAATCCATATACTATGGATTGCTTCTTGTATGCCTCTGGCCAACCACTATTTGGAGGGTCATTTATTATTTTTAGAAAACCAAAACAATCCAAAGATGTGGTACAAATTGCAGCACATCTTGAAGTGGGGTGCAGTTATTTCTGGGCATTTTGCATTGCAAGTAAGTGAAGCTTTTAATTATTCCTTTAACACGACATAGTGGGTGCATCCATTAGTCCCATGAGAGGAGGAGCTAGGTTTATCTCACAATAAGGTAGCTGTTACGTTTTCAGGCCATTCACATTAAAACCCTGGATTCCGAAGTTCACACATTGTGCACTAAAGACAAGCAAAAGACAGAAATATGGGAAGAGCTCTCAACCATAATAGTAGCAATAAAGAGTCTACAATTCAGAAGGGATGCTACATATGATGAAAACAGTAAGCCTGCTCATAAACCTTTTTTTTTTTTGCAAATCTGTCCCAGGGAAGGTTAGGCTCTGCGTATCAATTATCAAACCAGGAATATGTCCCAGTAGAACTACAAGCTCAGCAAAAACTCATTAGAATGTGTGTGTGGGGGGGGGGGCAGGGAAATGTGGTCATTATTTGACTGCTCTGTTCTGCAAAGAACTATATTAGGGAGGTATAAGCCAGCAGAGTGCTGACTGCTACAGTTCTTTCTTTCTCCCATAGATAAGTCAATTAATCAAACTTTGCTTACTACCTGTCAAAAGCCTGTCTCTGTGCTCTTGTTGAAATACAGAAAAAATGCAGGGGCACTTCCTCTGCCTGCAGGTTCTCTCTTGCTTAAGGAGTGGTTCCAGTCATTTTGGGGAAAGATTATTTCATGCTGTTAAGCAGCTTTGGGAAAATCTCCTTCACTTCTCTGTCTTTCTTCAAATGGAGCAGCTGGCAGGCAGGGAGAGAAGACTTTCACCTGAAGAGAGGAGTGGGGCTTAGCACAGCATCTGAGTGCAGCCCTTAAAGCCACTGGGGTGCTTCTGACGCTCTCCTCGTGCCAAGTGCTGCCCACAGGTTTGGGCCAAGCATCAAAGGTGGGCCACACCGTGGCTTTTCTAATAAGCCATGGAATGATATTTTGAAGCCACGCAGAGTAGGCACTGATTGTGGTGCTTCAGTGTGTTGCTTCACAGAAGACTGTTCCACTTGGGTTTTAAATTCCGTGTAGACAGAGGTCAAGGTCATGTCTTCAGCACTCTTTCTCTGACTGCAACATGACAGCCAAAGCAACCTGCTCCAGAAAGCGCAGCAAAGGAGCATGAATTAGAAAGCCTGTGTGTCCTAAGCCTTAATTCTCCTTTGGCATTGAGAGTGTAAGATACAACAAATGTAATCCAGAATTACCATTTCCCTTTCTGTACGGGATAATGCTCACAGGACATTGCACTCATGCATCCAAAAATCCAGGGAAGCACATGCAAGCAAGACACAAATTTTATGAAAATAAGCAATGCATACAATCTATAGTATTCACTCCTTCTGCAGCTTTGTCCAGGCTGATGGAGTTTGAAGGTGTGGGCATCATGCCTTGGCTTGTAACTGTCCTTTTGAGTTTGAATTTCAGACTGGATGGGCAGTGTCAGGGCTGGCAATCTATACAATACTGTTGGCTCAGATGAAGATAACAAAGGCATCTCTTTCAAGAAATGCATGTCTGAGAAAAATACTTTCTTTGCCTCTTCATGTCAGACCATTGCAATACAATCAGAAGAGCAGTGCGAGATGAGATGCTCCTGATATTAGAATTAAAGGCATACACTTCCATTATGGGAAACTTTTGAGTATAATCTTAATTGGAGACTCAATAAGCATTCGTCAAGAAATAGGTCGTGTGCTCTTCATAGGAGCAGGAAAAAAGGAGGAGGAATTTTTCACCTACACCTTGAAAAGCCCAAGAAACTGGATTTTTCCAGTTTCAAAACTCATTTGGAACTCAGCCAATGTACAAGTGATCCCTCTTGTTTTTGGAAACATCCTAAAAAAAGGATGTTTCCCTATGACTTTGGGGAAGAAAAACAGTATCGCCGAGGGTGGTTTTCATCCAGATTTGAGGAAGGTGTGAAAAAGACTACATATATAAATCCTGAAAGATCTATGTCAGGGAAAACAAATGCAGGTTAAACACATCATTGCTATTGCTCACAGAGGCCAAAAGGAGCCCAGGAATCCAGATAAACAGTCACCATACCATGAGTTCAATGTCCAAGAAAGTAAATGGAAACACTTGTTCTATCTACTTCTGGTCTGTGATTGACTAGGTTCTTTAGTACTTCAATAGTAGATATTTCTTTCACACCATTGCCTGATGAAATGCTAAAAATTGCCAGTTGGTAAATACAGCCAATTCCCAAAATACACGTATATTGGATTAGTTTCTGAATTGGGTTCTGACTAAGCATTTTTAGGTCTATTTTTATTTGTATTGAAATAGATGCTTCACTGTTTTGAGCTGTTTGAGCAGCAGCTGTTTAGACTACTTTGAAGCAGCATGAGCAGGAGTTGGATTCAATGTTACTATTGGGAAAGTATTCGAAATTTTTCACCTCTTAAAACTGTCTTGCATATAGATTTGCTTGTAATGATTTCTAATGGTTTTATTTTCTGTGAGAAAAAATAAAAATCTTCTTAATAATCCCAAGCATAGTCTGAGGCCACACTCACAATGTGAAGAGAAAAATCTGACTGTTGTTGAAGCCAGTAAAACGTATTTGATTCCAGTTAAAGTTGTATCCCTTCCTAATTTTTGTTTGTCAGACTGACTACTTTATTTGGCAATCATAGCCTAAGGTATAAACTAAGAAAGAAAATTCCAATCAGAGGACACAGAACCTTCCATAATCATAACCTTCAAATATTTTAAAAAGCTCCACACTATCAAGTAGGAAACTCTAGTCTTTCCACTCCCTAGATTTTAGGCATCAACCTTCAATTCACAACAATCTAATTTCACAAAGTGAATTCTCCCATTCTGACAAAATCCAGAATTTTGAAAATGAAAGAAATTGCAACTTTTCTCTAAAGACAAATATCTTTTTCTCTCTAGTGAAGTCAAAATAACTTTTGTGGCATTCATGAGGGAGTATTTCACGTTAATTTGTCAAGGTATATACCAAATTCTTAAATGGAAGATAAGGACCACAGCTCTCTTGCAAGCCTCTCTCCAACTCTTCTACTGTTTTCCTCATGTATTTGTCTTCCTTCACACATTCTGTGCTCCTCCCCTGGTGAGTACTCTGACTTGGGTTAAGTAGTTCAAAATGGCTAAAGATAAAATGTTTCAGGTCAAGTAGCCAATTCTAGTGGTTCAAGAGACATTGGGTTTTGACATAACATGAAGTATATTCTTTAGTTCTGCCCACTTCACAAACTGGCTGATAAGTACCTGAAACATCCAAGCAAATATACTCATCAAATGAATCAATTTAAGATCACCAAGATGATTTTGGAAAACAAAAGATTGATACTAAAAGGCGATGCCAACCCTTCTTCTGGAGTTGATGGCAGATTTATGTACGTACTACTCTTACAGACTTTTCCATGAAAGAATTGTTCTCATTGGCTTCTTGTCTTTTGGATTCTTGCAGTTATTCTTCTAAGCCATGTTTCTCCAGTTGCAAAACTTGATGAAGCACGTTTGTCATCCTGATTACACAGCATATGCAAAGAGTCCATTTCACACTACAGTATTGACTAAAATATTAATAGAAAGTGTTGACCAGAACCAATCCAAAATAGCAACATGCACTCTGTTAACACCGGTATAGTTTCCACCATTAAACAGTCTATTCTGCTTAACTAAATTTTAGCAGTTGCAGCCCTAGAAGTCAAGAAAGTAAAAGAACTTTTCAAAGCATTAACATGTCAAGTTCTGCAGCATGTTTCAGAAGCTAGCATGGCCCAGTGACTTGCTGTGCATGTAAAACTTTGCAGAACACCACCAATCAGTTCCAAAGTCCCATTTCTTTGGCCCTCGAGTTGAAAATTAGAGCATGGCATATAAGGAATTTTCACCTGAAGTTTAAAACGCCTGTATACATAGAAGTTTAATTTATTATTCTAATGACTTTCACAGCTTGAGATTCTCACTGGGAGACATGCCTGTATGCATTTAATAAGGCTGCAGAGATTGGGACTATTCCTGAAGGACTTTCCAAATCATTTCCAAAGCATCTTTTTATAGCTAGCAAAGTATAAATTATGTAAAAAGGCAATTAGATAGATACCATCAAATCTATTTGACTGTTAACCCCTCTTTGTTAGATTAATCTACAAACCTGAAAAGAATCCACTTTTAGTATTCCAAGACCATGCTCACATATTTAGATGTGAAGATGTAATCATTCAAATAACTGCAGTGGGGGGGAGGGGGCAGGGGAGGGAGGTAGGGAGAGGCAGGAAGTCTTCATGTTCTTCTCCTTTTCTCTTGAGACCTAAACAGCACATTTATGACAAATATTTTGTCCTATTACTGTGAATTTGGTGGCTGACAAACATAATTAATGATCCCAGCACTAGATTTTTAGAAATCTAGAGATCTCACACAGTCATGTAGGAAAAAGACGTTTATATCTGCTCTCCCTACTGATGAAATCTTAGTTCTCTGTGGAGGTAAGAACTGAGAAGAAACATTCCCACAATCCACACAAATCCTCCAGTAGCAGAGAACGAAGAGAGCCAGTGGCAGAAAACAGAGTTCCAATTAAGCCACATAATTCTTTTTCCAGATCTTCCCACAGGTAACAAAAGATTAGGGCTGGTGCCACAGCTCTCTTCTCCTTTCCATAAAGGGCACTTCTTTGCCTCCTTGGAGTTCACATACCATAGCAATGAATATTAAATAAGTTTCACAGGGAGTGCAAGGGAATGAAATTCTCTAGAGATTCTACTAGGGGCTAACTCTAAGTCAAAAATTTCTCTTATCCTCAAAAAAAGTTATAAAAAACACACCATGTGTTTCTGCCATTCAAGGCCAAAATACTCCTGAAAATTGCCTATCTCCAGTTTCAGTGCCCTTGAAGCCAGACAAAGATCATTGAGCCTCAAACATGCAGCTTGCCTCTAATCCAGACTCAGATCTAAACACCCTCTTCTTCAACCATCTCTAATTATGGGTAACCTTGATTTGCTTTTTAGCTGGGTAAACAGACAAGCTGGCTCGAGCATTTCTAACACCATGGCAGAGGAGTAGATAATACATACATCAAAAGTGCTCTCTTCTCCTTCACCGCATGACTTCTGTTTTACGAGGCATGCCCAGAAGTAGAGATCATGTTAAACCATTTGACAAGAACATTCACTATTTCCTCCCCCCCTCTCAGAAACTGACTGTGAGATTCTAGTTACAAAGACATTTTGTCAGTTCACTGCTGTAAGTGGCCACTTTTCATACACGCCAGCTAAGCAGAAACAACCTGAGAGTTATGAATACTTATCAGATTGTGTGAAAGTCACAGGCATCACACTGCTGTCTGACTCTCAATAGCAGGGGACTTCTGGGTGTCATTTGGGAATGAAAGGATGCTGTCATTACTCCAAGAGCAGAAAGAGAGCCAAATGAGACTCCCTGTGAAAGCAGCCCAATGATAGAACATTTTGATTAGAAAAAATGACACCAAGAAATTGTCTGCTGGCAACCACACTTTTCCCATTACAACAAGATGATACAATAAGAGGAAATTTCTTTGCCAACTCTCATTCTACTGGGAGGTTTCCGAAACCTCAAGTTCCATGAGACAACAGCCTCTAGAGATTAAGAAACAGAGGAAAGTACTTGCAGCAAATGCTTTTCTGGGAAACAAAAAGAAAAGCTTGTTTATTTATATATGCACGCACTTCCCTTCATACAACAAACCTTGTTTCTTTACAGAGTAAAACCCTGCATTAAAAAAAAAAAAAATAGACTATCAAGAACACTCTTCAGTAAACTACGCTGCCTGGCCTGAAGGTTCCTCAATATTACCAATGGGCACTGCTCATTCATGGCCAGCAAAACAGATCTCCACAAGGAGCAGAAGATCACTGTACATGCGAACTGCTTGTACCCACCAGACCCAAAAAGTGAAGCCAAGCCCATCTCAGAGTTCTCTGCTTGCACTGCCAGATCTGCAGCTCAGGGACTGTCCCAGCACAGGGCAGTGGCTGGAAGACACCGGCGCTCAGCTGCCACTCTCTCTGTCTCCAGCTCTTACCTCTCCCTCCCATTTTACAGATATTCCTCCTGTTCACATTAAAAGAAAAGATGCATTGCTAATGCACATCTGTACTTTGGGGGTGGTTTTAGCATGAAAACATAATTCACGCCCTTCCTCCACCAGATCCTTTTCCTCTCAGTCACTGACCAAACATTCCACCCTGATATAAAGCTCTTTTCCAGACACCTCAAATGGATGGAAGGATTCAAAATATTCTGATGTGTGTGCCATAATAAGTGCCTAACTCATGCAATTAGAGAGCCAGTCCTTTTTGAATGAATTTATGTTTAATTCTACAATCTAAGTGATGGGAAAATATGTTGTTTTGGGTGTAGGAAACTCAGAAACCAGGGCCAGCATCCAACTTAGAAAGCACCTGGAAACTGCACTGCAATCATACTCTCTGTACGTGACTATGCCAAAAAAATGTGCTAGTGACTACACTGAGGACACTCTTCCTCTCTCTCACATAAAAATTCACCATGCACCTCAAAAACATTTACATAGAGAGTTTTGTTGAAATGGGTAGGTACTTGAGTGGTAAATAAGTCTGGAAGAGGTATCCTGTAACATCCTGCCCAGCTTTACCTGCAACTCTCTCCAACTGGTCAGTCACAGCGAGAATTGGTTTAAATGCTCACTGAGAGCCCCAGCAAGCCTGAAAACTGAACTGACCTTGGATTAAGTTGAGGCACAGTTTGTAGAAAGCTAATCATGTACCTGCAAGTCCAAGTAAAAATAAGCACATAACACTTTGAGCTAGATTGGGGAAGGGGGAGGAAATCAATACTACATACACTGTGAAATTTATTTTGTGTTTTGAAATACGAACAGAACTTATCCACGGTTCAAACTCAGATAATAGCTCCAATGAAAGGAAGGTTTCAGCTGCTACATTAACTGACATATTTAATGTACAAAAACAGTAAGGTTTTTTCCTCCACTTTTTTCACCAAAGCACTTAAGTTTACATTGTTTAAATATTAAAACTCCGTAAGTGAGCACAATGCAGATATCAGACATTCAAGTAAAAGAAAGATCTTGAACTTCCTGATGTAAAATGTGCAACCATCAAAATGAAAAAAAAGAGGGAAAGGAAATTCTTCTTTTTGCATTAAAAAGCTACTTTCGTTATGAAAAAGACCAAATCAAATAGCAAAAATTCCTGTGACTCAAACTATATTACATTAATGTGGCTCCACAACAAAGTATGTTGTTGCAGTGTATAAATTAACTTTCATTTTCCGGATACAGTAAGTACCGAGTGTTTTGTCTAGCTATATGGACCATGAACAATGTAGCAATTTTGAAGCATTCTCTTCACACATAAAAAACCCTGCATATTGTTAATATATCCTGACTAGATTAAAAGTCTTGAAAATGATTTTTCCTGAAATGCCCTGGTATGAGATCTCCTTTAGGGAAATATCTTCAGCACCAATTAGTTTAATTGACAAGGAAGCCAAGAGAATAGCAGCAAAAAGACAGAGACAGAGTAGACCAGGAAAGGCTGTTTCCCCATTTGCTCTCACATCCTGGAGTCTATTTGCTATTAGTACTTCCAGCCGTCCCCACCCTAACTATTTATATTACTACCACTTCATGGACATGTTGAAACTTTAAATCATGGGAGACCAGCTGAGTAAAACTTAATAGGTTATCAGCACCACAGACATGCCTCACGCACCTTTTTTGGGTTTTTTTCTTTAAAGTCCCCACTTCATGACTTGCTGTCCCCAAATAGCTGGTATGCTTTTGAACAATTTTAGCACAACACGGTTACTTGTCTCCATTCTCCAGGGAGGAAACAAAAGGGAGCAAATTTAACCTACTCAGTGTGATAACAACTGTGAAATCATCTGCTTTCTGTTCCTTACTACCCCCACCGTGCCCTCCAGAAGTAACTGGAGCCTACTATCCCATCAAATCAGTGACATTTTTAAGGTCCCTGTGCAAGGGGGGGAAGAGAAAAAAAAAGTTGTTTCAACCTTGGGAATCATGTGGAATCCACATAATTTACTATTTCCTGTGATTCATCAAACTTCCTTCTTCCCAAGAGTAATTGGTCACCACTGATTTATACACCACAGAGAGGCTTAACTCCAAAGGTCAGTCTAAGATTAAAAAAAAAGCAGACCATTTGTTCAAGAAAAGTGGGTGGTTTGGGTTTTTTTGGGGTTTTTCTGTTGGGGTTTTGCTTTTAGTTTTGAGGGGGTTTTATTAAATGTGTAAAGAAAAACTTAGATGTTTTATGCAGACATTTAACCTGCCCAAAAATAGACGTCAGCATTGCTAAGGCACTATCCCACAATTGATTTAGTGAACAGTGCTTGCTTGCTTGCATAGTAAATTGGGTCTCAGTTTCAGGCAGAAGAACTAGGAAAAGTGGGAGCATGCAACACACCATCACACACTCACTTTGGCAACTCCTCTGCACATTTTAAGAGAAAAGGATGCTACGCATATGGACCAGTCGTGCCGTAACACCCATGCAGATGGGACGAGTGCTGGTGACGAGAATGCTTTTGCAGGAAGAGTGTGTGTGTGGTTTTATGTTTACAAAGCAAAACATTTCATTCCCCTACAATAAAAATGTTTAATCTTTACTATAATAAGCACTAAGGAAAAGCAATTATGAAGCTAGAAGTCCAGAGAAGAGAAATAAAATAGTCCTCAAGCTCCAAATTTCAAAGAAAACTGTCATTCTAATATTAAACATCTCTAAACATACATGCACTCTTAATATACAAACACTAAGAGACTATGGAATTGAACACTTTCTCTAGCTAAAACTTCTGCCCAGTTTTAATTTTCTCTCTATACCTTACAGCTCTATAGCCCTGCCTGCACAAAGGTGTGAAGTAGCATGAAAACAGATGTTTTAATAGGTTAATACCACAAACTACAAACCACAGTTTGTGAGGACAATTAATATTATCCATATTAAAGTTTTGGGCAATTAAATGCTGAGATATAAAACCACCAATCAAACGGAAAGCTTACATATACAAGCTTAAATGCATATATGTAACAGCATCCATGAGAATACTACATATGACATGACTGACATTAAGAGGGGGACAGTCTAATTCAGCCTGTTTAAAACCTAGAAAATACAGACCAGGCCTGTTTTTGTAGCAGATATTTAAAGCACATCACATATATTTATTTATTACATCAGAAAAATAAAAGTAAGTAATAGAAGTTAAGCCAATTGTTATAGAATAACCGTGTATTTTCTAACCCTCTTACAGATTCCAAAGATCTCCTTTACAGGGAGCAAAGGAATTCCAAACATCCTTGCAGGGCACTTTGCCCCAGGCATTAACTGAAATTCCCACCATGGTCCAGACAGAGAAAGAGGAAAAGAAACAATTTACTTTTTAAAATTTATATATATAACAAATATATACACACACACACAAAAGTACACACATATTCAAACAATGCATAGCAAATTGCATTTCAGATGAGGAAAATAGATGGAATTAAATGCTAAGAATATTTAGACCCTTAATTATGATTTTAAATATGGTTCTTTGTGACAAAACTGCATATGCAGAAATCTCTAGAGATTTAGGAAAGAAATCACATGTAATTGCTTTTGTTCAGGTGTTTAGGTCAGATTTTCTTTCATGTTTTTTACCTTTTTTTCTTTTTAGGAAATATTTGATGTCTGATAAGACAGGAATCTGAGACAAAGCCTTCTCTTCTTCAGCTAAAACACTACAAGGTTTTTCCCTTTAAGTATTTCTATGTACCTGCCTAACACTGGTCAGATGTATGGTCAAGATCATAGCCATTTTTTCAAATTAGTTCAAAGTACTTCTTCTACTCCAAATTAATCATTTTAATTATGCTGTCAACAGCTGCATCAAGGCTTCAAATCAAATCTGTTTCTTAATGAGATCCTGTTGCCATACGCTTTTTACCTGATACTCTTTTAAACTACATGTTATGGTATTCCATTATAGACAGGTCTTCATATAGACAATCACTTTGAAAATTTAAAGAACATTCCCTGAATTTTCATAGGCACATTGCAGGGAGGGGGTGGGGGGGAGGAAAAAAAAAATAACCTCCTGGAAGTGCTGTCACAGGAATTTCCATCCTTCATTCAAATTCTCATAAAAGTAACATGAGGAAAATCGGTTTAAATGGATGTGTACCAGAGAAGGAAGATAATATTCCTTTCCTTTTTCCTTTGTAATGAGCCGTGATCCTTCCTGTTTCTGCATTTGCTTCAGTGAAACCTCCCTAAATTGGCAGAATTTTAATGCAACGAAAATATGCAGCGGCAAGGTCAGGGTTTTGCTCAGCTTTTTTACTCCCATCACCGGTGTTCCTTTAAACCTTACAAAAGATCCTGTAGACAAGACTGTCAGGTAAAATTCACAGAACAAAAGAATGCAAATTGCCACCTATTACCTCTCAGGCACATTTCAAATAACCAAAAGTAGTCTAGATAAATGATAAGATTCCAATCAATAGCTCATTTCTGCTATAACTAACCACACAGTTCTAAAAGGAAATACACTGCAGTTAAGCAGGTAGTGATTATTGGACAAGAAAAATATAGTTACCTTTTAACCACGGCATAGTAACATTTACAGATTGAAAACATGTTATTAAACTCACAGACTGGCCACTCTCCATGTCTTCTCAGCATCTTGCTGAAAAGCCAACATTTCTAACAATACAGCCCCTGAAAGCATGCAGACCTCACATATTCTTTCCTGGCTTCAGCTTCCATAAATCCCATCTACCCCTCTACAAGACTGAACAACTATCCTTTTAAGAAAAGTATTAGGTTTTGTAAAGTCACACGCTTAAAGCTGCCACTGAAGCAAGGTGCTTACAAGCACTTTGTGTTGGTCTAACCCACACTCTTTTGAAAATACCACCCTCGGGCAACTAAATCCTTGGCCTAATTTTCAAAATTGCTGAAGATTCAGCAGTTTCTAATCATTGCACAGGAATTAGTGGGGTGTTAGCAGTTTGAAAAACAGACCACTTATTCAAGCCCCTTAGGACCAGAGTTTGGCATGCCTAATTTTGCACAGTCATTTTTAAACAAAACAGCCTTAAGCCAGAGTTTTTGCCTAAAGTTTGGCTAAACAGCTTGCCCATTACCATGAGAGGTTACAAAGGCTATGATATTTGAAAATGGCGAGGGGGATGAGCAAGGTTTACAAAAATTTTATGGACAGTGAAAGAGGTGAATGCAATTTCCCAGAATTGGTACTGCATGGCAGGGGCCGGGAAGCAGGAAAAAGAAAACAAGAAGAACCATCATGAACTAGCTATGTGAAAATGAAAAATATGTATCCATCCTACAGGAAGACATGAGATAGTACTAGAGCCCAATTGGTTAGGCTCTATGCTGGATCATAAGAAAGCTGTGTTCTAAAAACACTGCTTCCCAAGTGCTTTAACTATTATCCTGGTCTCAGCATACAATACTCCCCTGGCAGAGCATTCCTCAATGTAATTCCTGCTGATTAGCTATCAATAACAACTGGAACAGCATACTAGTGCTCCTGATGGAGCAACAAGCCTGCCTAGGCTGCCAGGGAGCAGGTGAGGTTGGAGAGTCACAAAGCACTGGGAAAGTCTTCAATACCGAACACGGTATTTGTAGCCATGCAAGAAGCTCCACCTCATTTGAGCTTAAAAAACAGCTTCCAGTTGCTGCTGTACAGTATTTTGCTCTGTATTATGGCTGCTTAAAAGTCGAACATAAAACACACAGGAAAGGACAGCCTGACATGCCGAAAGCAGTTCTCATGCTAAAATACTAAGCTTTTGGGGTTTGTAAAGCAAGAGGCAGCTCATGTTTGTCACCAAATTTCTGATGACTTATTTAACAGCAATATCTGATGCTTGACAATGCTGATATGTAATACAAGATAGTACCTGAATGGCACCAGGCAAGTAGAAGGGAGAAAACAATTATATATAATGTCAGACTCTAGGGATTTCTACAATTTTTACACAGATTTGCAATGCCTATTTTAATTCATAGAGTAAACAGAGGAAACAATAATCAAGGCTGGATCTAGGTCTTTTAAATGTCCCACAGGAAGGCCTTTTATAATACACAATCTATTTAGCAATTTAAGAACATCAGTATCATCAGCCAGCTAATAACGAAGTCAAAGCATTACCCAGGCAAAGCAACACGCAGATAAAATTCTCTCCTAAAAGTCTGGGCTGTATTGGAACATATTTTCTACATAAACATTACTGGTGTAATCCAACAGATTTATAAGATGTACTCTTAAAATCTTGTTACCAAACAAACATTTTATGAATGATGCTATATTGTGCTTTGTGGCAAGACTCTGAGGTACAAACTTTCATTTACATGCAAACAGTAAAATGGTCTAAGCATTACTTTGACAACTTGGTGTGTGTGTAATTCATCCCTGCTCCAATTTCATAATATCTTTTACAAATTCCTGTAGACTGATATTGTGCCCAGCAATTATTTAAGAAATCTGACACAAGAATCTATATATAGCTTATAAACACTGCTAAATTGTTCGCCAGCAAAATAGTAGTCTTTTGACTTTCCCCATAATATAGTTGGATTTTTGGTTTGTGTTTTCACAGCGATGGAAAATAATTTTTTCCTTAATATTAGGGATAAAAGTTCAAAGGACAGGTCCTGTCCTGGTTTAAATCAGACAGCTCTGGGTACATCTATTTCACTCAACTGATGATTCCCCTCAAAGAAAACAACTCTTGCATTTCGTGTCATCAAACCACTTTTTTCACCATGGATTTCCATTGCATCTTTCTTGTATCGAAGATAAATTGCAGGAACAGTTTACATATCCCTTCCATTTCTACTTCGACATAGCAAGCTTTCAGTGGCCTGTATTACCTTCTCCGTTTTCCACATACTAATTGACAGGATTGTTTTTCTCTTTGAAATGTCCTTCATAAGCAAATACTGGAGTTAGCCAGGCTGGGCACCAGAATAAGGAGGGCACAGCTCTCTTCCCTCTCAACAGGAGAAAAAAAGCTACCTGATATAACAAATCAGAAGACTTTCATGTTGTTTCTAATTTTAACATCCCATGTTCAAGTAATGCTGATCACAGGCTCTTCTTTCCTAATTACTGTTTTGGATGAACTATGTGATTTTTAAAGCTGGTGGAAGACCATCAAAAAAGTACAATGAGCAAGCAGTCTTTCTGCAAGCATAACACAGGCTAGCAAAGGAAAGACAGCAAATGCAAGATTGAAAAAGGCAACTAAAAATATGCATCATTAAACAGCTTATTCAGTGCAAGGTAGTTTAAATAAACCAGGATTTTAACAAATAAAATCCTTTGCCTTTGATGATCATGCAAGGCATGTTCATGTGATTTCATTCCCCATATAGTACCTCTTCATGCAATTAGGAAGAGCTAAACATTTGCCTGCTAAGAGAAAAGTAAAATATTTGGCTATTCTACAAAGCTGTAATAATTCTTATATATATATTTCTAGTTAAAATCTGGGCCTGAGCAAGGCAATGTAATATGACAAAGATCTATACACACATAAAGGTGTTTCCCTTCCCCCTCAAGCAGCACCAGATACAGAGGGCAAGTTCAAAAACTTCATATTTTCAAGGAAAGAAATGAAAATAGACCAAATTTCATTAGGATTTCATTTCCAACTCAAAAACCTTTCTCCAAATTTCATTTCATACCACAATCTTTATGTAAATATGAAAAAAACCCACCAACGTGCAAAACCCAAGTGGCCACCTAGAAGTAGCCTTCAGGTAAAAACAGGACGTGAGAAATCAGATCCTAAAAAATCATTCTCTGGATAAAAAGTTTCAGAAACTGGTTTCTGTGCTCATCCTGTGCTAAGCCTGTGCATGCGCAGGTTCACCCCATGGCCTCCTGCACTTTGTGCTCCCATCACATCCACACATGTGTACACCAGTACATGTATATACATGTAATAGCTTAAGTGAATGACTTACAGTTATTAGCTTTGACAAGGAACCTACTGATGCGTTCCCACAGTGCAAACTTTTACTGAGGTAGATTACTTCATAATTATCAGGCACACTTTACTTGCTCCTTAAACTCCGTTGTTTGGGGTTCCCCTCATCCCCCAAATTCTAACAGAGCTGGTCAAATTCTTTGTCCTCAATGATTTAATTGCTCAGATAATTTAGCATTATGAAACTTGTGGATTTATGCCATACAAGTCACAAACTATATATATATATATGCACCAATCTCTGCAGTATATAACTAGATTATTCAGAGTCAATTTATTTATGGTATACACCACTAGGAGTAAGCCTTGTTACCACTATCAAATAGTCAATTACTGAAAGGGAGAGTAAGTATGAATCCTGTGGTCATATCTACCTTAATTTTCAGCAATTCTAAGCAAAATGTTCCTTATATATTTAATACAGACATTCATATGCAGACTCTCACAGACCTTTGTTGTTACCTCTATTCTATATCCACTGTTACCTGGAGAATGTTTTAATGTGTGCATAGTGTTGGTTGACAAACTGTGGTATAAGGAAAACAACTATTAGTACCTAGGATAATTTCCTCCAAAACCTGAAGAAAAGTAAAACACTTCTTGAAGTTCAGCCAGTCCGATTAAAACAAGTACACCACATTCAACTCCTCTTTATGGTCATGAATCAAAAACTGCACCTGCAAATTCTTCAAAATATGATATTCTTTATATGTGCCTGGCTCAGTCACTAAAGTTTGAGGCTGACTCAAAAGCAGGACTACATATCCAAGCAATGTATGATCATCCACACAGTTTAAGTAGTCTTTTTGCTCTATGTCAATAAGCCAAGTTTAAGTGGGGAAGTGAATGGCAATCCAGATCAGCAAAGATTTTTTTTTCCCCAACACTAAGCTTGAGTTATTTCTAAGAGGCACTCAATAATTGTGACCCTCCATACACTGCAATCGTTGTTTTATATCTTGACCGTGATTAAGCCTTTTGTTTTTCCCTACCCACTGCCACTAAAAAGGATTTTCAAGACTTGCATCTCATCATATCAGCTTTTCCTTGCAGATGTGATCCCTTTGCCTCTCAGACTGGAGGCATAAGGTGAAAAAAATGCAGAGCAGCTTCAGCAGAAGTCATACATCACTTATGAAGACCAGAGAAGGAGACCAGAAATCACATTCATGAAAAAAATGCAGAGCAGCTTCAGCAGAAGTCATACATCACTTATGAAGACCAGAGAAGGAGACCAGAAATCACATTCACGTCAGTGATGCTGCGGTTATGATACAAATTCCAGTCCAGGAGTTCTCTCCCTCCTTCCTGGCATTCTCTCCCTCTGGTCCTTCTTACTCAACTGTAAAAGCTGCACATTCCTGAAAGTGAAGCATGCAGATTTCCTCTTCTGGGGGCTTTCCCAACATTTTGGTTAATTTCCCAGAGGAATTTTATTTTTAGACCCTTTCCTCATCAGAACAGATCAAGAGACAGACAAATCACAAGGAATCATTAAGGTATTGCAGAAACACTTAGAGAAGGGAAGACAGGACTCCTAGATAAGCTGCTCTGAGCTCCTGTGCCCAGCTATGGCCCAAAGAAGCAAGGATGAAGCATCTACAGCTACCCCTTTTCCTGCCAGGGCTGTGAGTGGAAATGTGAGTCTGGATAACAGTCCAGCTGTGCTATGCAGAAAGGGATTTTTACCTCTATCTGTAGCATCAGGAAGGGAGATCACAACTCAGGTGCATTCCAGAATGAATTTCATCTGCTGAAAGCATGTTTCTCAGAGCATGTAATTCTGGATTATTCTCTTGTCTTTCCCACCTTAAAAAAAGCCCTAAATTTTGGGTGTCTCTGTTTTCATCATTGGACATAATGTAGTAGTACTTCAGGATCCAGGGAACATTCAGGACTCAGCCCATGTTTACAATCAGGAATTGGTATTCCTTGATAGCACCTGACTCTTAATTAGACCAAATGGTCCAAGATGTGCTATATAAGAGATAGGTATTATTACTATCATTTGTCTTTTTTGTGCCAGACAAAACACTCTGACTTGCAGCTTTCCTTGTTTACATGAAAACAAGGAAATTAGCTTTCTATCAGTGCTATCTAGGGAATGCACAAAGGCTGCCCTAGAAGACAGGCTTTCAGTTCGCCACCATAGAGATACTCACATGGCAGTAACCCATGAAAATACCTTTGGAGTGCTCAAGGGCATCCTGAAAATGAAATATATTATTGTACCAATTCACTTTTTAGTCTACCTACTAAGTTTAATCTACGTATTAGCACTCAAGCACACATGATTACATGTTTTTATAGCTGTTATAGATATTAATTATATTTCATCAAATAAATATTCATATTCATACATGTTACATATATAATTATTATATTGTATGTAACAATACATTTCCAATTCAGTACCCACATATGCATAATGGGATGAAAAATTCTTCATTAACATTTTAGATGCTGGTTTATCAATATAACTCCTGTGCTTGTATAGGTCTTCTCTGACTGCCTAGCTTTCTTCTTAAAGGACACCATGCCAGGCATATTACATGAAGAAACAAAGATCTGGACTGGCTTTTGTGTTGGGTTGGGGTTTTGGTGGGCTTTATTGGTGGTTTGTTGGTATTTTAAAACATGTAACAAGTATGCACTAAGAAAAAGCAAACACTGTATGTTAATTGTGCTCAGGGATACTTTGTAGTTAATTGCTCTTGTGTTTTCTCAAGCAGCTCAAACACTGCAAAGTCACAATCCTAGCGAAGTAGGAAAATATTATCTTTTCAAAATTGAAGCCAGAAATAAAGTGACTTTCCCAAGGCCACTGATAGACAGGAGAAGAGAAAGCAGGAGAATAAGCCTTTCTATCAGTTGATCTTTTACTAGAGACAGGCCTCCTTCTCAGCTGAAATGGGTCTATTTTGGGGACAGTTAAAAAAATAGCTTCAATTGAAAATTCAGGTTTTTTATTCAGCTTGCTGAGTTAGTTGGAATGGGTAAGTAATGGAGAGACTCATTAACTCCTGTGCTTTTCACCACTACTTTCAAAGCAATCACAGAATTAGCTGAAAATTGTTCTCTGGCCTGTCCATGTTTTCTATTGAACGATTCTCCTGATGGAAGAGCCAAGATCTGTGACCTTAACTTGGCTCCAATAATGCAGAGAGCAGCCTCTGCTCTGTGGTGAACTGAGCCTTGAACAATTTCATTAAAAGGAATCATTGGAAAAGATGAAATTGATGCTCTCATGACACAATAGTCTAAATTGTTAATACAGATCCTAATTTAAAGCAGGCAAGAATGTAAATTTTTCCTGTCTTCCCCTTTCACAAAATGACTGTGTGTAAGGCTGTTGTAGGACACATATACACACCTGCAGTGTTGATAGCAATGTTCAACATTCATTCCAACAACATAAAAAATACCAGGGTGATGGCTCCATTTTGTAACATGCAACTGCCCAGCCCTAAGCACACAGCACCAAGAAGGTAAGTGGCCTACTATGTAAATGAGATGGATGTAATGAAATCAGTGTGCTTGTCATCAACGATACTGCTGCTTTGAAGCAATTCCAGCCCATGCACAAAGATCCCAAGCACAGGTCACGGTAAAGCATTCAATTCCATACCAAGAACCTTATCATATTATTTCATGTGAAAGATTATATAGTCAAACAGTCTGACAACTTTGCCTGCAAAGGACAATTTTTCCAAAACAAATCCCAACAGCTTATTAAGTTACCAACATATTGCTAAGCTATAGTGGCTTAATGCCACCAGATCAAAATATTTTCTGATGATTTTTAAAGGGCAGTTCTGGGAAGATTGAAAATCACACATTCACATTTTTATGAAAGGTGCAATTACTGAACATTTACCTTGTATTTAATTAACCATCAATGAGGCACATTTTGCATCTCTCTGATATGCCAGCAACTTTTTTTAAAGGTGGTAGCCAATACTAGTTTTTGATTTATAGAGTTATGCTGCATCACATTTGTTGGGTTGCTACTAAATGACAATGACAAACAGTTTTGTCACTTCTAAGGCACAGATAACTCTGCTGTGGTTCTTGCACAGAAGTCAAATCAAAGACTAATTTAAAATCAGTATAATTTCCCTTAAAATAACAAGAATTGATAGGATTATCATATGCAATTAAAATGCAGGAATGCATCTGTTTTTCTGACCTAGCTGTCACTGTTTTGACTGATTCCTAATGCATTCAAAATTACAAGTATCTTTTCTGAAATAAAATAAAGATAACGAGTAGATAACATGATAATACCTTTTCTAAAGACATCACATGTAACACAACTGATTCTACTTCACCAGTCTAGTTCAGAATAAGCTGTTCCCTATGCTATATACCTCAAACTCCTTTCCAGCTGGTGGCACAGTTACAAACCAGACACAAGGTATAATAAATTTCCTTCTGGCTCTACAGTCTTCTGTTGTCCCAAACCTCCAGATCTAGATCTGAGTTTCTACAAAGATCTGCTGATCAAGTAGCAATAAAATGACTCCAGCTCCGCTGACCCAGCTGCTTCATGGCTAACAACTGTAGGAATGACCTGCAGCTCCTTCCATGTAGACTAGAAAATGATGAGAGGAATAATGTAACAAACAGAGGGAAAGAAAACACATTGGAGCCTTAGAAGATGAACCCAAGCAAAATCTTCTTCCAGACTGGAGCTGAACCTGCATTTGTCACCCAAATACTCATGGTATAAGCCTGCCATGTAATGCTGTGGCAGTTGGGATGCACAGATACCCATGGAAAAGTGCATGGCTGGTTCGGCCAAAGAGAGCTCACAGTATGCTTGATTAGCATCATGCTTCAAAAAGAAAGCTCTTCTGCTAAGTGCCTGTATGGGAGACATCCCATGAAAGCCAACAGAACGCTTTCTGTGCCTTTACCCTGCAGCTGCAGCTGCAGGATGTCACTGACCAGACTCTTCTGGACAAGACTGTTATGAGATTCTTTTGAAATAAAAACCTTAATATCTGGAGTAGACACCTAACTACTACAGCAAAATTTTACTTTCAAAAAGTTCAATGTTTGTGCATTACAAGTTGACACCCAAACAAGAAAACAACTTAAGAGAAACTTGCCCTTCTAATTCAATAGTAAGCAGCAGACTACCAGGTAGGAATACATATCTGTTACAGGAAAATTTAAATATTTAACATCCTATGTGATAAATATCTAATATTTACTCAAGCTCATAATAAATGCTTGTCTAGGAGGAGGACATAGAACTGCACTACAGCTATGTCATTACTTAATTAAATTTGCCTTTTAAAAAAATTCTAATTTGCCAGCCAGCTTGTTAATGATTTCATGAGCATGCTACATAAACATTGTTTCCCTGATTTGCTTTAGATGTGTTCAAGCAGATATTGAGAGGGCACTGCATTTGCCAAGGGAGTCTCTGCTCTCACTCATGGAAACGCATGACAAATATTCTCTATAGAGGGTCCAGGGATCAGAGGAAATGGTCAGACACATTCAGAAGGCATCCTACCTAGGTCAGGGCTTTGAAATAAAGTATAACAGGGCATCTCAAGGCTTTCTGATTATTTCCTGCTCCTTGCAGGTCATCTGTACATGGTCAAGACACATTTAAAGAGAAGCATCTTTGAAAACAAACAACTGCTAGAGACAAAAAGAACCATTCTCTGTTTGAAGCTCTGGACTGCATCTCATGAGTTTTGAGGTCAAATTCAGGATTCTGCCAGGCTGACTGTGGGCTTTGAGACATTTCACCCACTTTGCCTGTCATTTCCAATGGGGATTAGTTGTACTCCCGACACTTCTATAAGATGTTCACCTATAATAGGAATGTGGTTTAAGAGCATATACATTCATGGGCACATTCTACAATTAAAAGCAGATATGAGCAAGTTTTGAACAGATTGTAAATATTCCAGTCCTACAGGAGAGGAACAATCTGTGAGCATGTGTGTGGTAACAGTGACCCCAGCTGCCCTCAGAAGCGGGTGCCAGGTCTCCATGTACTCACACAGAAATTAAAACCTCTTCTGTCAAGTCAGCCTCAGCCAAGTACCAGATATCCTTGTGCCTAAGCATACATCAAAACTTCTTTGGACTCACACTGGCAGGTCAAACTTCTGTTTTCCAATCAAGGTACACGCACACACAAAATGAAGGATAAAGAAAAAGCTAGAGTTACATTCTCTGATGAAACAGATGTAACAGACTAAAAGGAGAATGAAGCCTCTGAAGCAAACTCTAGCAAAACCACACTTGGATGTGTTTTTAGTTTACAACAATGCTAGAATCCAGGGCAGTTATGAACTTGATTTGTTCTCAGTTCATGCAGACTCTTTTCTCCCCAGAGCAGTAGCTCAGTATTTCTTAGCCTCTCAATTAGCATGGTCTCCTAACCTTCACCGCAGGTGAAGTTAATATGAGCAATGAAAGTGCAGCTCTGCCTATCTTTCTGCAGGTAGCAATTTTGCTACATCAACCTAATACACACCTGTCTCTGAGAAAACTGCTCTCTGTCACAGGCCATCTTGTAACCATCAGATGACAACTTTTCAGCACTGCTGATTTGAACAGCATTCAGGTAATGACAACATTGACAGTTCTTCTGATTTTTCTCATATTTAATGTTTTATTTAAAACCCCTGCTCCTCCAAACAAGTGCTCCTCTAACAATGTCAGTTTTCAGCTCCTCAAGCATACTTCCAGCCCCCACGGTGTACATAAAAGCTTGGGAACAGAAACCAAATGTATCTTGATGTTTCAAAAAGTCAAAGAAAATGAAAGAACTCATGTACTTACGTATCATCATTTTAGGGGATCAGACTCCTTAATTTTGGATCTGCTAAGATATGGGATTTTTTTTCTAAAACCAGTGTATTTAGCTGGAAAATTTACCTTGAATTTCAATGAAAAATTTCCTTACAGTAAGAACAGTTTCAAAGGCATAGGTATGCTAGTCAAATTTGAAAAAAGGGTAGTTTGGGCTTTTTTCATGTCTTCCTCTCCACACCCCCCACCCCTGTTCCTGATGAGTGCTCATTAATTCCAAGAGATGGAGGATTTCATATTGGCTCTGGTTTCACATTTATGAGGTGCCTACAAACTGCAGCATAAAGTAGATCTGCTTGGAGTTTTTACTTGATTCTGTACAGGAACTTGGGGATGGACTGATTGGTCGGAAGGGATGTCCTGAGGATTTTAAAAGACATCTTTAAAGCAAGAAAATACTTTATCACAGAAAGAAAGGAGGACACCCCATTGCATAGCCAAACAAGGACAAGAGGTTAATTTCTCACAGGTTTGCACTCTTTCCTCATGTTTCACTCAAAAGCAAAAGAAGGAATTTATAATGCCAAGTTTCAACTTCGCAAAACACTGCTCTCTAAGCATTTAGCATTTTAAAAACTATTTTAATAATATACATTCATGTACAAACCAATACTATAATTGAAGATTCCTTAGAACAATGAAAGACTAAACAAATCCTAAATTTATAAGGCTCTGTGGTACTATTTAAGGACATCCCTGTATTACTGTAGAATTTCAAGCCAAACTCTCACACTCACATGCAACGAGGACCTAGCTAATCCTACACAATATGGGGTTTTAGTAACCCTTTGCAATTCACCTGAGGCCTGAGATGAAATAATGCAAAGCTATCCCCTACCTCCACCCCATTTGCTTTGGGTTGTAACATGCTCAGACTCCATAAGGGCTAGAAGACCCTCATCCTCCTGGAAGAGGACTGAAGAAGGTGGGGACAAAGTCAGTCACTAGTTACTTGTGAGGCACTAGCTGAACAGCATCCTTACTCATGTGCTAACAGCTCTCACCCAGATGCCACTTGATGCACAGGACAAGAAACCTGTCCACAGACACACTTGGCTGAAGGTAAGAGACCATCCAGGAGGGAAAACAACACATCACTGAGGGAAACTCGAGCTTCAGTTCAGCATTCAATAAATTCATCATCATGAGATTTTAATAGGAAGAATCACAGCTCAAAGGATAGAACAGTTTTCCAGGAAAGGAAGAAATCATCACAAGTAAAGAGACTTCAACTCAGAACTACCAGTGAAGAAGACTTTGGGCTTGCTCTTCTCCCCTCTACCCCGGTGCAGTCCCAGTAACATACTTAAATTCAAAGGAATTTTACAAAATAGGGTACGGTATGTACAAGTCTATTCTGATGGGACGTTCCTGTTGGATGTGTAAAAGGCGCAATTGTAGGAAGGTAACAGATACTGTGGCACTTCACATTTTCAATCAAAAGGTGTCAAAGAAAACAAACAAACAAAACAAAACAAAGGGCTTAGGTTTCTTCAGCTTTTGTATTACCCACAACTGCAAAATTTTAGTTTAAATTTGGAGGACAAAGGCTCCTACCCCTTCCAGTGAGTCACTATATGTACATTTACCATGCCTATTCCACTACAAATGTAAAGAATTTCAGAATTGGTTTAAGAATGTTGATTTTTGTGCTGTCTGACATTACAGACCGATGCTTCAGGAGTCACAAATGAAAAAGCAACATGCCATAATGAATTAATTTCTCATTCAACTTTTATAATCTTGCAAACAAATAACATGATTTGCACACTTGCCACCCATACATTACCTTGAATTTTTTTCCCAAATTGACTACACTGGAAAACTTAATGTTCTTTTCCAATAAAACTGCCTTTACAGAGAGGCTACAAGAACAGAGCTCTCTGCACTTCTGTAATCTTATGGTTTGGAAAAAAAAAAAGAAGCACAAAACAAATTAGAAAGAGATACCCTAATCAGAAGAGATACAAATTCATTGATATTTGGAAGAAGATATTATGAAGGGTTTTTTTAGGGCTATTAATATTTCATTAAATTGCACTGTAGACCCATCACAAATAAGATGTTTGCAACACCGATTAGACAAATTCACAGATTACAAGAGACCACAGAAGCCTTCATTTATCCACGGTCAAACCTTGTTATAACTTCAGTTATGTGATGTATAACCAAAGCCACATGTGTCCACAGCATTTCCAAACAGCACCAACGTGTGTTTTAAGGCAGCCCTGACAAAATGCTCTCAAAGAACTGCACAACGTCGTTGCTGGTGGTTAGAAATAAAACCTTACAGGATGAGGTATCAATGGCAGTGAAGAGTTAAGGAAAGAGCCCTACTTTAACGTAAGGAAAATCCTTTCCCACTGTTGTAGAGGTAGATAAAGAATAATTGAAGGTAATAAGAGGAGAAGCATTAGAGGAGACAGAAGTACCCCTCCACTCCTCCAGTTCTCATGGAGTAACCCCCACTCACTCCAAAGAGAATCTCTCCAGATTACTGTTTGATGGGGCTTAAGAGGAGGAAGATGTACAGTCATCTTTAAAACCTTTGATAATGTTTCCCTTAAATTTTATTGAAAACACATGGATATTTCTTTCACTCAGCAGCCAACTTTAAGTCAGTTTTTCAATACTAGCTCCATTCTCTCTTTAGTTCCCCTTTATTAGGACAGCAGAACAGTTCCTACAGAGAATTAAAGCCAGATGCTGACAACTTGGCCACGAACCAATGCATTTCTTAAATCCTAAACTTATACACCTCCAACGTCCTTGCTATCTCTGAGCAACTCTATCAACTCACCTGTTACAGAAGGTATCACTTGTGATCAGGCACTGGCCAGTGTGAGGAATAACAGTCGTGCACCTTCAATTTTAAAATTCTAGCTCTTCATTTAAGATAGTTTGCTATGTAGAGTTAGCAACATACTTTTAGAGTTGAGAAAAATTTTTATTCAACTATTTTAAAGCCATGCATATGATGACAAAGTGATCTCTCTCTCTCTCACCTTGAAAAAGGATATACCAGTAAAAAGACTGAAAATCCTTCGGTATGAATAGTCAGATTCCTTTGTTTTCATACTATGACTTCCCTATTACCAAGGAAACACATGAAGGACAAACAAGATACTGATAAGCAAAGAAATTCCAAAACATGGAAAATGGACCTCTACTAACATGTTTGGTAATCCTGCCCTTTGACCAGATGAGCTTAGTCATGCCTAATATGGAGCTGGGAGCTCTGGCAGAAACAAAGCTTCAAGGATGCGGCAGTGATGGAGAGAAACATCCCTGCCTTTTACAGGCACACAGGATCCTCGTTCAGGACAGGCTATCTGGGAACGACACCCCCTCCCACAGGCACAGAAAAGGTGTAAACAGCTTTGCTGTGGGTACCACTGCTGATGCTCACCATTCTTCCTCCCCTGTCCTCTCTAAGTAGAGCCCAACCCCCAGAGGAGTGAGTTTGCCAGAAGGTATCACTGAACATTTTCCTCAGTCAAATGCCGTGAATCCTATGAATTGAATAGGAATGGAAGAAACCTGACTCTAAGGCAATGCCTTCAAATAGCCTACAGGCTTCAGCAGAGATTTATGGGTCTGATCTAAATCCCTTTGAGGGCAGGGGACAGACCGCAATAGGGTAAGGCAGGAATTCTGTTCCTGCTGTGGAAACACACAGAAGAGATGCTATCCTCTGTTAAGTATTTTTCTTCTAAAAAGAAGTCTCAGGAAAGGAAAACTTGGCCTTAAAATATGAGAAACATATATTAATGAACTTTTAGATTCCACAAGAATTGATTAGAAGTTTCTTTAAAAGGTATTGATTGAAAATAACATCAAAGTTTACTTTAGAAAATCAGTACCTTTTATTTTTCCAAATAAAAATAACAACCCCCTGCCTAAATTGCAAGTACTGTGATATTAGATATACAGCTTTAATTCAATCAAAAGAGCACATTCACTAAAAAACTCTTGATCAAATCACACTGGTAGGTAGTTAAGAATTACATTAGCAGTTGTTTAACACCAGCCATAGACCAATACCTTTTGATTATTTCTTACAAATATACTCTGAGATCACGTTCTTTTACTTTACTATATTCAGTGCATTTCTGTCTTTAAAATGCACTTGGGAAAAGTTCATAAAAGGTCTTCTTAGCTGTTATTCACTATAGTTTCCACCTACCACCTAAGCTGTAGGGGACAAAGTCTAAACAGAATTGAAATGTGATATGTTCAAGTTCCAATTCTACTTTGAATTCCTTCTCACACTTTTAGCAATTCCCCCTCCCTCCAAAAACCTATTTTCATTTTTTTTCCTAGCAGCACTGACAAGTCCAAGACAAAACCCTACTCCCTGCACAAACTTAAAATCAGTTGTCTCTGCTCCAAAAGGTTTATAAACTAAAACAATAACAATGCAAAATACATGGATAGAACAGCATCTACTTGGATAAATCAACATTCAGTAACAGATTTGATACTGGAATGATTTTTCTTGCATATATTTCTGATTTGTGAAGTTGCATCATTTGCACACCCTTCATTTCAGAACCACTAATTTAATATGTCCTTGGGACCAAGAAGGATAAAGATACAGAGAAGTCTTAACTTTAATCTGTTGCAATACTAAAAGTTGTTTTCTAAATGAAGACTGGATATGGATTCTATTGACAGCTGTCTACAACACAATATTGAGGTTTGGAGGCCACTATCACTTTATTCTTTTTACTTTTATAAATGCAGACAATGTAACAATGCATTAAGACATGCAAATAAACTGAGTTCTTATAGCAAACTGTAATTCTTCTTTATTATCTTTATTCAAATACTACTTGCAAAACTACTCTGTCTGCACAGCTATTTATTTCATGTTTCCTTTCAGAAAGCTAAATAGGAAAAACATTGTTTACATCATAAAACCAATTATTTTTTTGTTAGCTTTACTCTACATTATGAGGAAACCATTACAAAAGCAGAGATTTCACATGTAAATCATACAGATTTCCATGACTACATTTGTGTTTACCAATAGAAGAAGAAGCATGTAGAAAACTAAAAATTTAACATTTGTTCCTGGTTCCATTCTTAGCAACGAAGACCAGAATTTGCTGGGACTACTTGTGTGGCATCCCACTCCACAGGCAGTTGTACAGAAATTGTTGGGTTTCTATGTTTGGCTCAAATGCTACTTACCACCCAAACTGAGTACAGAGGCCCTTAGCAAATGCCTGGGTATTTGTAACCAGCCCGTCTTTACTCAAAAAGGAATCAAGACTTTTCCAAACAGTTGCACTGGTTCTGCAGAGCAGTATGAAACTGTTGCCCGAACACATCTGAATGCTGCTCCCAGTCACAACACAGTACTAGCATCACCATCAGCAGTATCAAGCTGGTTCCTGTCTGTTTGTAATACCTGTATTCTGAAACATCTCCTAAAGAAGAAAGTATTTTGTTTGGAGCTCAACAAATTTCTGCTTTGCTTTTGTAAGAGTTGCAGTACCTGCAGAAATGCACACACAGCTGCATTTTTAGGAGTTTTAATATTCATTATATATAATGCCGGCATGAAAATCAGACAGGATCTCCAGGCTTGAATAGGAGTTCGAGGCTCAAAGAGGAGTTTGATACCACACACTTTTAAGATCCCATAGGGAAAAGAAGAAAACAAAAACTCCACAATCCAGCCTTATTTCATAAGGATCACAGCCAATAGGTGAGGGGAAGGAAGAGAACATTGTTCAGGAGATGGCTGATGATATGAAGGCTTTCCTCACCACCACAATGACACTTTTGTAAACAAGATGCCAGGTCATTCATGACACATTTTTTAGCCGGCCTACAAACATTGCCACCAGACCCTCAAGCTTTTACTCTCATGACAGTTCTTAACCATTATAATGAGTTAACCATGCTGGAGACTGCAGCACAACCTTCCTCACATCATTCAGCTGTGCCTATTGATACAGTATCTTTGCACTGAAGGTAGGAAAAAGACTGAAGGTCATTTAAGGCTAAGCTAAAATTGGAACACTACTCTAGCGCAGCAAGAGGCAGTTGTGCAAGTGTGGTACACTGCTTACCCAACTACATCAAACACTTAGAGGAACACTAAGGTTTCCATCAGGCACATCTTCAGTATCATTCAACACAGCTGCTGTTCAGACTGCAGTGTCTCAAAAATCTAACTAAACCTTTAAATAGTGCATGGAGCATACTCTTCTCACGCAAAAGCAATTCACCTAATATGCACCGCTTTCTCAGCAGCAAAAGTATACACAGAAAATAAACACTTCCGCATAATGCAGAATAGTCTATTATTATCAGAACCCTTCAGAGAAACAGTCCTGCCAAAAATCACTTCTACATGAAAGAAAACCTCCAAATCAGAGCTAGTGTACAGACTTGTTCACATACAGAGAAATAACATGGCAAAGAGGAAATCTGATACCTTATTTATACCTACATCTTGGCAATAAAGAGGTTAAAGGCACATCATAGACTGCCAAGACAGTTTTCATCTCTACAAATGGAATAACCCAACAAGCAATGCATGCATGTGTGTCTGTCTGTGAGTCTGTGCACGTGCAAATGAGAGTAATATTGAGTGTCTTGTGTGAAACCAGAATTAAAGAATGTTAATTATTTACTTGCAAAATATTTAGACACACTGTCTTCCTTGGTCATTTCCTATACACAGAAACACACTGGTTTCCAAGTACAAGCTAGGAAAAACTCATAAGCAACTTCTAAAACTATTGTAATAAAAGTTCTAAAGATACGAACTGCAGAGCATGCTCCCAGTAACAGAGATCAAGTCACTTTCTGACTCTCTCCTCCCTGACGTGTGTATTTCCAGCAAAGTAGTGCTTTTGGATAGTCCAGTTCAAAGAAAGAGGATTTCAGTGGAAATACAGACACATTTTTTCCTATCAATCATTTGATCAATCAAAGATCCTTTGTAAAAAGGATTTCCACCTCTTCCTCCCAGCTGCATTCCTTAGAATATAAATACACAGAATAAGACAAGTTGTATGTGGTTTTCTCTCAATACACACCAAGCAAGGCATGGAGAAGACCTGGGGACACATACTTAAAGAATTGGAAACAAATTGATGACAAAGAAGCACAATACAGTACTTTCTGTGTAACTAACCATGAGGTGATTTGGCCTGTGTCACTCCTGGCAAAGTGACTCCCCTGCCTTGAGATGCTAAAAGTTCTGCAGGACTACATTTTGAAGTTAAACAGAAGAAAGAAAATTTACTTTGGAAGAAAAATGCGAATCTGTTGAGAAGATTACTACTCTGATTTCAGAGTATAATATCAGGCTTCAAAAACTATCTGATTAGAAACAGGGCCTCTAAACATGTCTATCTTGATGGAAAAAGCAGTATAATGTTTATTTTTGCAGTTATTTGGCCAAGAGAGGAACACACAAAGCAGACTGGAGTTTCCAAATCATATTCAATTACTCTGTCTGACTAAGGAAGAACAGATCTTTCTTGCTTGAACAGCATTCTCCATAAAAACACAAGCCCTCCTGGTGGAATCCATTTAACATGGTTTTTAAACAATACATTTTATCTTAGCCATTACTGTATGTCTACTTTTCTGCATCTGTGAGAGTAATAATGATTTCATTCAAGTATCCATTTCCTCATGTGGTCCCAGATTTCATTGCAGACCAGCTCTGCAAGCTCAATATATCACATCCAGAGATACATTATCCAGACAGGAACTTCAGTTCAAAACCAACACCAGCAGCACAAAGTTGTTCTCCACAGAGTCTGAAAAAAGCAGATAAGAGATACAGCCCATTTTGTGAACCATGCTTCACTGAATGGAGAGGGCAAAAGGTAAGTTACTTGTCTTTCAAGGTGCAAAGTGGTCAACCACCAAACTGGCTAAAGAAAGGAAAAAATAAAAATAATTTTTAAAAAATAGATTAATTTAGGGGTCAAGTCTTCATTTTTTTTTGAGTTTTTCCCTCTACTAGGTAATGCTGAGAAACACAATAAGCTCTGTATCATCCAGGAAGGGTCTACTCAGTAAATCAGCATCAGTCTGAGCAAGTTAGCTGCTCACAGAAAGAGTATTGCTCCAAGATCTCAGTGAATCACCAACTTCAAGTGGATGGATGTTTTTGCTTTTTTATTTTGGACATAAATAAGCACCTCTAATCTCAGCATCTGAAATGAGAATCAAACTGACCACAATAGAGTCATCCTCTATATTCAGCCAAGACAGCAGAGAAAGAACAAAAGGATGATGATCATCATAGCCTAAGTATCTTCTAATGTGAAATGGGGAAGTGATAACAGGAATTAATGGATATCTTTTTGATTCACAGAAGATTTTTTGTCTAAGAAGGGCTTTCCCAGAGGCTTCAAAAAGGATGTGTTGTTTTGATTTTGCAGCAACAGTTCTATTTTTTCATAGTGATTTTCATCTTCAGTTAACATTCATCTGAGCTGAAACTTGTTCTTGACAGCATTTATCCCCTTGTGTTCACAGTTATTGAAAATCCAGGATAATCCAGGAACCAAATTACCATGTATGTTTCCCTCTGCTCTGTTTCTAGTCAGAACTTAGATCAGGTAGAAAAAAATCCAAGAAGTGAATATGCTTCTACTTCACAGCTATATTACCTTTATCTGGGAAAGCATTCAAACAAACATTAGCAACCAGAGGCTGAAAACAAAGCTGCAATTCATATTCAAACTAAAGAGACAATATGAAGATGCACCTGCTTTTGGAATCTACCCAGCTACACACCACTAAGAGCTTTACTCAGCTTGTTCCCCGGTCACTTCAGGTTAGAGGAGAATGTCAAATGGGTTGCACTATTCCAGCCTCAGGAACATGATAAAATCAGCTTCATTCGTGTCTATGCAAGTCCACGAGCAAGAACATATATTTGCACATCTGATTCTTGCTCATTTTCAGAGCACAGCTTTGCTGGACAAAAATGCACTTATAATAAATGTTACTATAAAATAAATGGCTAGTGCCCCCAAAATTAACAGCCAGGCAACAAAGGTGGCAGAAAATGAGCTCAACTCACTGAAGACTCCTCACACACCTTCATCTCCTTCCATGGAAAACAGAAATTGTAGTGTCTTTCTCCCCAAGTATAATTTATGGTTTTCCCCAAAGCTCTCGAGCATATCACTTTACAGACCTCATACTATATGCAGAACCTGCCAAGTTCCATAGCAAAGAGATGAGAAAGGGGAGTGAGGAGGAGGGCAAGGACACTTGCTTTCATCTCTGCCATAAGTCAGGTCTCTTTCCTAGAGATCTGTAAGAGCAAAAGGTGCTGCAAACTCTGAGAAGCAGCAGAATTAAAATAACAGTCTCCTTGTGAGACAAAAGCTGTCCTGAGATATAACTAAAAATGAGACACAGACACAGTAGTGCTAGTCCAAAACTTAAGTGTCTCTAATAATAATTCAGAAGCACGAAGACTGTTTTGAGCCAGACAGAAGCTCAGTACAGAGCATTCATGATTACTGCTGTCTAAAGTTCCCCCTTACCTAAACTGATTAGGCTGAAGCATCATTTTAGGCAGAGGACCTTGACATGATGAAAAAAAGAAACACATAGCTCACAGAATACAAATTATTCATTATAAAAGCACTTACGAATAAGACATTAGATACTATATTTCAACCAATATTGGGGGGAGGGGGTTTATTCCCAAATATGTGGTAGTGTTATAGCATTAGCCATATCAAGAAAAATGCACAGTAACACTGTGTGGAAACAGCACTAATGAAGTGGATATCTTGGGGAAAAAAAAAATCACTGATGGTAGGAAAGTTACTGAGCATTAAAAGAATAGCCAATATAAAACTAAATTGGTTCCCTATCTTATTTCTGTTGGGGAAAAAAAGTCAAAAGCTGGATTCATTTTTTACTGGATCATTATTATGCTCTTCTGGAAATTGTCTGCAGTGACTTTCATTCCAGGAAATAATATAAATCTAGTATTAGAGCTGAACTCAGGAGTCACACGCACTTTAAAACCACAAATTTAATTGGGTTCTGGGATCAAAAAGTTATATCCAGGTTGCATTTGCCATTCTTTCAGCCTCCAATTGTCCTTTCCAAATCAGAATTGCTAATAGAAACTTTTACAAGTCTGTAATAGTGAAAACTCTCACATACAGATAATGGGCTGGATTGTGTCTGGCTCTGAAGGTGTGCAAGGGGGAAAAGATCACAACATACAATACATTTTCTGCAGGGCAGGCCCAGATTCACAACCTTCCAATTTATGGAGCGTAGGCCAGTGCTAGACTCTCAAAAGCACTTGAGGAGGGTTATGTCTGCAGCAATCAACTTGTCTTACACAAGGGGAAAGGGCAGACATGCTGCACCCTCTCAAAAGGGGTAATAATAGCCAGGCTTTTAGAGGATAGCTGAAAGTTTTCCTTCTCCTCAAGCCACAATGGTCTTCAGGTCTTTCAAATTATTGTAATCTCACCTCTACTTTTAAGAACTGAAAACTCTTATCTTTGAGTTTTGGCCAAGCCAGAGATGCTCATGTTGGTTTTGAAGAGAAAGCAGATTAAAACTTAGTACTTATTATGTGCTGCTCCTGGAGAACAGCGCTTCTCAGCTCTGATTGCACCCTGCAGAGCTCAAAACCACATCCCCTTCTGTGCCAGGAGGATGATAAGCTAAGCCTAGCTGTTCTCAGAGAGGATGCTAGAATGTGGAATTGGACTTGCAGTAGCTGGCTGACAATAATAGTTTTAAAAGTAACACATGTTACAGTGACAGTAGCAAGTTTAAGCTCCGGGTCATATTAGTGACAGTCTGTAGTGCTGATAAAATCATAATGCCAAACTGTAGCTAGAAGACCAATAGTTTACCTAGCAAACGTTTCTCTCCTGTAAAATAGGAACTTAACTTGCATTCCCTTTGAAAAAAAAAAAGGAGTAAAATATCTCTGTCTTTGCTATCAGAATCAGTCACCAGTCTTTTCAAAAAGACCAGGATGTCAAATCATTGAGGGAGTTTGTTGGTGTTTGTTCTGGGAGTTTTATATTTGCAATTCAAATTACCTATTACAGTAAAATTTCATTTCATTTAAGATGCATATTATTTGCCATACAAACATCATTTTAAAACGCTTGCTGAATGTAGATACAGTCACTTGACAGGAACATGCACCATCAAGTAAAAATAAATAAAAAAATCTCAAACAAGAAAGAAATTCTGCCACTAAGGTGTCCTAACATCAAGAAATTACTCAGCTGGAGCTTCAAGTCTTGCACTAATCTCAGCAACACGTGGGAAAGAATATAATTTATCTTATTTGTGGAACAATACCTCAATATCTTTCTCTTCTGTTAACATGCACTGATAAATACAAGTCCAGAACAAATGCACCAGCTATGAGGAGTGCCTGTACTTTCAACATCCTTTACCACCAAAGAATGTTTTCCATTCTGCTCAGGAAGCACACCCCTTTATAAACATGTGAATCAAAGCCCTCTATTCTTTAACAAAACATGTCTCAAATTAAAGCATTAAATCTTTCCTTAATCAAAAGAGCAGCAGAGGTTGAACAGCAAAATTATTCTGCTCTGATATTCAGATTTATCATTATTACTAGAATAGTGAGTAGAAATAATAATAATAAAAAATGGACTGAGAGCTCCTTTGAGCAGAGCACTGAACCAAACATGGAAGACCCACTGTCACAATGGGAAGCCAGTGAGTTAGTACACCCTGGAACACTACTCTGTGTGTTTCATTACACACATGTGCTCCTGACCTATTACAACGGCAATGCTTCAGGAAAGTTTAATTTAACCCACTTTAATTTATATCCACAATGAAATCAAAGCATTCACAAATTTCAGCTGAGAGGCAGAACTTCCAGCAGTGCAGAGCTAAGTCCTTGGAATGCACCACCTCACCTGTGACCTAAGAAAGTCCTCAGGTGACAGAGGTGACAACTGAAGTGGTAACACGGATAAAGGGTGTGTGTCAGGAGAATGGGAGAGTCCAGTCAAACAAATAAAATAGCTTGTGCCGAGTTGAACAGTGCACTAATGGCAGAGCTGAGAAGATAATGGATTCCCTTCCAGACTACCAACTCTATCAAGGTAACTATCAAAGCTACTCACCATAACTTTGTGAGCTCCTGTGCCCAGTACCCAAGCACCCCTATAAGGGCAGCATTCCCAGACCAGTTTATCACTAAGCTGCTGTACCTGTGGTTACAATACTCTACTTATTGGACTCTGCTACTTATAAAAATATTCTTTCTTCCTTCAAGTCACAAATATGGCCATGTTGGTTCAGATGGTTAGTCCATCTAATCCCAAATCCTGTCTTCAACTATAATCAGAATCAGATAGCAAAAGGAGAGCACAGGATCAGAGGAAACATAGAGACAACTACCCTCAACCACAACCAGACTTTAACAACTTGAACATTTAGCACTTCATGGGTAGTCTTTTGGAGGCAACTCCACAGTGGATTTCTATGCAATGAAATTATCCATTTTTATTTGAAACCCATGCAAACTTTTAGCATCCCAATACTCAAAACATGGCAAAACATAGGGGTTTTTTTTCCTTCAACAGTGCTCAAATCCCCAACTCTAAGATTCAAAGTCTGGTGCTTAAGCTATGCAACTTGCCAAGATGACCCATCTTTATGGGTCCAACAATCTTACAGTTTTACTGCCATTCACCCAGTCAAAAGTTGTCCCTGTCTACAATCACCTCATTACTCTAATTTTCAAGTATCCTTACCCTTCTGTTCCACCAAATATTCAGCCAGTACCATCAAGAATAATGCCAACATAGAACACAAGAACAAAACTGGCAGGGAAGAAAATCCTCTTTGAAAAAACAGTATTGTTTGGGGTAGGAAGCAGGTTGTCCATCTCTACACTTGTTGTCTCTGTATCAAGTCTTTAGTGGACAAACAAACAGGCATCATCCTCACAACAGAGGAGATGAGTACTGGCATTGTACCTATACAACTCAGGTAGAGAGACAAATTCATTTCACTTCTAAAGTCAAGTCATTCATGGCATTTTTGATAACTGCGTGGTATTGCCATCACAACACAGACAAAAACATGCAACTGCTACTCAGGCTACCAGTTTGTCTCACTATCACTTTGAAACAACTTCTGTGACCAGTACACAACAAACATTCCTCTGAGGGCAGGATTCCCAGATCGGTTTATCAGAACAGCTGTCTACACTAAACTGTCGTGCCTATGGTTACAAGAATGTGCCATGGCTAATCTGAATCTGGGTGGGATTAACTCCCTACAGCTGCTGGTGCTGAGATTTCTGGCTCTATTTAATTTGGCAAAGAACCACACAGGAAGCTGAAAGACTCAGTCACTACAGTGAAGCTTCAGACATTTTTGTGCCTGGACCCTGGAGAACCCAAACACAACTCGTGCCAGAAGTCAGTAAACTTTTGAATTTACACAAACAGGCATATAAACTCAGGTTGTAGTTTTGTTACCAATTTAATTTGCCCAAAGTGCAAGCTGTCTCTGCCCTTGCCTCCTCCCTTGGCTGGGTATTCCTACTCACTCTCGGGTGCCAGCACTAGTGCTTGCTTGGCCATGTGCTGAGCTGGCTCAGAGAGCCCAAGGACAAAGAAAAAAAAGAAAGAAAAAAAGAAAGAAAAGAGAGAAACCAGAATGCCTTAGCTTTCAGCCAGATCTGCTCCCTAGCCTGATTCACCTGGTAGCCACACAAAAGCAAATGCCTGCACCAGGGAAGGAGCAACTTCCACCAACAACAGAATTACCTGAGGACTGAATTAAATAACCGTGAAACAGCAGTGTGTTAGGGCCGTGCTTGCCTTCTACAGAGCTCAGTAGTGTTGCAGCAAAGGGAGGGAACGGGTCTGCTTGTCTGCAGCACTGCATAGATCATGATCCTGCCATGACTCTGGACAACCACTTCTTAAGATGATTTAAATATCCATAAACATTGCCTATTCAAGATTAAACAAATTAGTTGGTCTGACAGTGCACTTTTACTAATTACTTTGCCAACCTTTGGATAGTTTATCTAAGCCATTAAGCCTGCCTCAGCTTTCTTAATACAGCACACACTTGAGTAACAACGTGCTGTTCAGAGCCCAACCTAATTTCACAAAAACTTCACAACCTGCCTTCTTCATCTCTGCTGGGTTAATAAAAGGACTACCCAGCACTCCTTTTTCTCAGTCCCTGGAGAAACACAAAGGTCTATGTAAACCTAGGACACAGAGCACTCTATTCTCCACAAGACCTGACCTTTCCCTATTAACATTAAATAGGATTATCAGGGAGGGGTGGAAGACTTACACTGACCATTGCCTATTCTGTGTTTGGGAAGCCTAGGTTGCTGGGAATATATTGCCTATATGGTGTGTATCTGCAGCTAATTAGTGGTAAAATGCACCTCCTGTGGAGTATATCAAAGCCATCCCACCCCTACCAGGGTTGCTGCACAGAGATGCAAAGCTCCACCTTCCATCTAGAGTGAGGCAGGGATTCTTCTCACCGTAAAACACAGTAAAAATCAAATCCAGGAATCAAACTCAGATATCTCACTCATGAGATCACTAAGGCTGGCAGAAACATCAATTTTAATCAAAAGCAAATAAAAACTGAGCCACTGAACCTTCAGAGAGCTGCCACAAGCAAAGTATGTACAGCTTCACTTTAAAAGGCAATAACAACAAAAATATCATAGCCACATCTGTGCGAAAATACCTTTGACATTGGCCACGTTAGCCATCCCACTTGACTTATTCCCACTGGCATGCGGCTTCAAATTCCATCCTTTTATACAGTAATGCTTAAGAGGATTTGCCTCAAGAGAGCGCTGGCATGACTGCACCAACCTTCCCCCAAGGGATCTTCCCCGTGGAACAAAAGTTTTTATTTTCAGCTAGCGCTCCACAGTGCTTTCTCCATTCGAGGCTGCAGGCAAAGAAGGTTAAATCTCTGCATCTCTGTGTAGCCAGGACCAACTACACCTGCTTAGTCCTGCAGAGAGAAGGAATCCTGTCCTTTTTCTACAGATACAGTCATTCCTGTCACCAGGATCTTGGATGCAGTATCCTCACCAACAAAAGCTCAAGTCTATCGACTTGTATATCCTCAAACATGTAGTGCCTCTAGTATGCTTCCATTTGCAGCTTTGATTTCTCAGGTGATTTCCTCACCAGGAAGCTTACAAAGGACTGTACAAAATACAGCCAGAAATGTTTCACCACACAGCACCTTCAAAACTTCCATGATAAAAGTCATAAATAATGCCTCCTATTAAAAAGAGACTTTTTGGAACTGAAATAAAATCAACCTGTGAGATACTTCAAGTGGAGCTGTTGAAGTACATTTTAGGAGTAAATGGAGGTTTAATAGTCTTTAGATGACAAAGAAAGAGCCATGATGTCCACAGTTAAATACTACAACATACTTTTTTAGGCTTGTCAAACCTCACTTTTTTCTCCCCCATAGCCACTCCTTTTCATCTAAAGCATCCATCTGCACATAAAGTTCCTACCCCATGTGCAGCAAATCAATTCCACTAGGCAAATATAACACAAAAAATAGAGAAAGAAAATACAAAACAGCCCCATGAAGATGTATTAGCAACACAGACTCACCTTCAAAACTTGCCTTTTCATTTTAGTTAGGGAGTTTCACCCTTGTTGTAGAAACAGGGACAATTACGTTCTCCAGTCTTTAAGGAGGGTGGCTGAAAATCATTAGCAACACCTGCATCTGCAAATCATTTTGTAATGCTCTGAATGAAAGATGGTAATAAATTGCACTGACATTCATGGAACATTTGCAATTTCATCATTCAAGAGAACACAGAGATTCTGGAGGAGAGACATGATAGAAAATCTTACATGATAGGAAATAATATGGTTAGTTTGCATTTATATAGCTCCCACCACCTGAGAATATTAAAAAAAGGGAAAAAAAAAAGATATCAACTGTATCTCTGAACATCTTTCATAGGCCTTCTTGCCGACCTCAGATCAGAAAAGGAAGACACAAAACAGAGTTTTGCTTCAGCAGGGTAAAAGGCAGAAGAAGAAACCAGTCAAGAATTCCTTGTTCTACCTACCCCACAGCTTCTCAAATGCTTAAGTGCTGACATCAGAAAAAAAAAATTCTCAAAAACATAATGAAGTGTCCCAGAAATATTTATCAACACTGCAATCTGGGATAGAGTTTACCCTTTTAGCAATATGATCTGAACTGACAGATGAAATAAGTTGCATAGCATGCAGCTTATTCCTAAAGCAAATTCTACTGTAATTTAATTAACATACAAATACAATTTTTCTTCTATTCCAACAATAAAAGGAAAAAAAATCTACTTTATTTCCTAATGAACTACAGTTAAAGTTTCCTTTGTTTCAACTCTCCGAGAGTGGAAATGTACTAGTTTATTTCTTGACCTTTTTCTTTTAACCTTGTTTGTTGCAGGAATTTCAGAGACTAGAAACAACCATAAATAATAATAATAAAAAACCTCACTAAAACCATTTGAATTAAATCTTTTTCAACACAGCCGTTTATATTTCAGTATTATCATGTTGTCTAGCCTTCTCCTAATTTCCCCCAAATCTCAGAACATGGTTCACTGGGGAGTAAAGAGGAAACCAGGTGGCTTATGAATAATTAGCACTTTTTACAGTAGTTCTTCACACGCATTTTTACTAGCACACTGTTCTAAATTTAATGGGATTCTGAATATTCTGAACATAAAGAGAAGTATTTACATGGAGCAGCATAGTCTGTCTTGGTTGATTTACTGTTGGTAGAAAGGACTCATTAGCTGTCAGGCCAGTTGCTGAAAAGACCACAATGCCAATGCACAAAGTTGACATAATGAAAATAAAGGAAAGAATCTGGGCCAAATTCAGAGGCAATCTGTAAGGTAATGTAATTTATACCCACTTATGCTCACTCAGATTCCCTTAGAACTTATTCTACCCAACCTATTGATGAATGAGGGAATCTAAATTGATGTAATTTATATACCAAAGAGTCAGAAAGGCTATAAGGCCCCAAAGTCTGGGGCACTTAAAGTCATGCTTTCCTACATATTTTTCACTTCGTTAATGTTCTGAATCCTCCCTCCTTTTAGTGTTTCAGCCTTTGATTTATGCCATCAGGAATGCCTGAAAAGCAACTGGCCAAGTGAGAGGCAGGGTGTAAGTAAATGAGCATGACTCGAAGGAAGAGTAAAGTCTCAGCTGATGTAACACAGAAGCTAGGAAAGCCAGGTATCTCTGGCATACACATCTCCTCTCCCCATCACTTGCATTCAGTTTGAGATTTGGCTCTGCATATCCTCCATTACCACCAGCAATTGAATTTGTTACTCAAACAGTACAACCAGCCACAGCTCGCAGACCCTCATTTTCAGGTCAGGCAAACTTTATGATGATCCAGTTTGACCTTCTGCATAACAGAAGCCACCAAATATCACCCAGACACCCCTGGACTGAACACAGTACAGATGAATGAGAAAAACCCAGTGTTGACCTAAAGACCTCAAGTGACAGGAATCTGCATTTCTCGACAATATGTTCCAGCAGTAAATTACCCTTGCCTTTCAAAACATGCACCGTGTCATCTCTAGAATTTTACTGGCTTCAGTTTTCAGCCATTGTCTCTTTCTTTGTTCTGCTAAACTGGGTAAATTTCTTTATGTATTTCTTATAGCGTACACAGTCAATTGCCTCTCACCCTTCAGTTCAGTGTTTCACATTTTCTAGATTCAAAATCAAGAGAACCTAAATTTTGTAATCAAAATAGTTTTAGAAAGAGTTGAGCTTGCACTGGAAAATATGCTAACCTGATAAAAGCTTTTTCATTTGGAAGAGGAAACAGGACAGCTGGAATCTGGTGACCACAGACTTCTCCTTCACAATCTGAGTGCTCAGAATACTATCAGTTGAAGTGTTTACTCTCCCTGCTGGGCTATCTGAACTACTGGGAGGAAGGAAAAGAGAGCCAGGGTTGCAAGGGACTTGACTGTTGAGCCACTGCTCTTCAGTTCCTTCCAAAGGTCTCTGACCCACAGCTATTCTGCTGTTCCACTCTAAGCAAGCACACCATCACACAAAAAATTTCAGATTTTATCACCATCTGTTAATATACAGACATAGGCAGTCAGCAGTAACTCCTGTTGAGCTACAAAATACTGCGTAACAAAAAAATCCTCACACCTCAAGGGAAATCTCATTACAAACTCCATTACAACTTGAGGAGTTGCAGGAACATATGAGAAACACACAAAGGGATGCTCTGGAGTGACATCCTGGTTTTCTACCAACCAGTAAATGGGATTATCCAAAATGGGATGATTTCATGTGGTTTGTGTTTTTGTTTCTAAGTCCCACAAGAAGATTCATCAGGCAGCACAATATGCCACCATTGTTTCTGATTTCAGAGGCTGGCACACTAATCTGTTCAGCCGTGGTTGATGCTGCCTGTCCCAGTCAGAGAGATGTTAAAGGTTTATGCACAGCTGAAAGGGCTGAAGCATAGGTTAGTCCAATTTCTCTTACGGTCAGAAATCTGACTCTTAGAGAGAAACTAGCTGGCTCTCAGCAAAGTTAATGTTTCTTTATTATCTATCAGGATTATCTGCTGTTCATTTGGAACATCTTCTCCCCAAGAGGAGGAGAGACTTTGCACAGGAGCATCAAACAGAGCCAAGAGGAAGCACATCTCTGCAGTGAACCACAAAGAGCAGCCAGCATCAAACACTGGTTCAGCGCTTCCTATCAGTTAATGCCTTTCATCCTGTGGCCTCCTTCACCTCCAGACTTGGCCTCTGTCTGCATTTACACTTTCCCAGAATAAAATCCTTGCTTCCCCCACCCACTTGGTAACCATCATTCAGCTAGTTTGTCTATGACTCATCCACTTCAAAACCCTGCTGACTCACAATCCTCAAAAAAGAAACTTGCTCAAAGAACGTACTGAGACATGGGTACACCATCCATGCCACTGAGGAACTCATCCAAGTTGAACCCGCTCTCTTTACTAGTGAAAGAGAAGAAAGATGAGTTTCATTTCTGACTCTTTATCGTTTTAAAACCTAATTAGCTCACAGATATTTATAACCAAAGTATACCTCAATGGCCTGATTTCCAAAAATATTATGCACGCAGTATTTCTCACCAAGTCTAATGGGCACTCAACAGTAAAAAATTAGATAAGGCCATATAGCTTTTGAAACGAAAATATACAGGCTGACTTCTTGGACCCCAGGGTAGGAACTCTGACTTATGCATGTGATAACACATTTAACATCTTTGATGAGTGTGTGAAGTTAAAGTAACAGCTGCAGGAAAAGAAAAAGTTAATACAAAAAATACTTAAGACATTTCAGTTGGAGCTGTCACTCCTGAGTTGACCATGCTCCTTCACCTTCACATATTCGAAACTAAGTTTTTATGGGGGAGAGACAAAAGACCCTCCTTGAAGGACAAAAATTAAAGAACCAGACAAATGTGCCTTTATTTTTCCCCCTTCACTGTAAAATTATTAACATACCTACCCAGGCAGGCAGCAGAACCCTCTTTGAAGCAAAGGGTTTCAGCAGCTTCCTCAAACATGCCTCTCACCATGAGGTAGGAATTCCTTGTATCTCCTAACACAAGCCACTGAGAAAGGTCTGGTAGAGGTACTGCAAATCAACTTGATTTCACCTCCAAGGAAGAGAGCATGGTCTGGATGAGTTGTCTTCTAATACCATAGCCCTGCTAACTGATCAGTGCATCGAGGAAATGAAAATCCTCACTGCAAGATTATCCTCCCCGCTCTCCCCATTTCTTCCGAACTCTACCAGAATTTCTGCTTCTCCACAAACTGCCTGCTAAATGCAGAGTCTAGTTCAAATTTATGGCATAAAGATGAGTGGTTTACTTTCAATTCTCTTGAACTATGAAATGACCTCCAGTCATTTCTCAGTCAAAAGTTACCAGAAACTTTAGTCTTCACTAGGACACTATTGGAAGCGCTCAAATGTTGGCAGCAGGACAGATCTAGGTTGTTTTAATATTTGGAGCTCACAGTCATGTGAGATTAAAAAAAGAAAAAAAAAAAACAACAACTAAGAAATACCAACAGAATCAGTCATCTTCTGAATTAACCACAGGACTCATTGCTACAACTTGAGTTTCTTCAAAAATGTATTACTGTTCATACCCAAGGAAGACACCCACACATACAAACTAAGTATAAACTAATCAAGGTATTTCTCTGACAGACTGAAAAGAGAGAAAACAATGATGCTATTTTTATTCCTCATTGAAATTATTTGGGAAGAGCCAAGTATCGTGTTGAAACAGACTACATAGCTGGATAGATAGATTAGCCACATAAGACTAATACTGAAATGGTTCAGAACTGAATATCTAAACCAGCTAGTAGATTCTCTCACTGCAATCTTGCTAGTTTTAAGAATTTATTCCTATCTACTGATTTAAATATTTACTCTTAGTAGAATCTTTTTAAAAGATAAAAGATTACATCTAACAATTCACATGAGCTGATACAGATCTGGTACACACCACCCGTAAAAATGCAAATAATTATTTGAATGTTTTTCAAACAACTTAGCATTTAAGAAAAAAAAAAAGAAGAAAAGCTCTGTAATATTAGATATTTGATAACTTGCCCCTTATCCATTTGATGTGACATTTAGGAAACCACACTTTTAAAAGTCATTAATATATTCTTAATATAACACTGGCACTTCTGGTACCACATAATCTCAAGTCAAATTATAAAAAGGGGAGGAAAAATGAAAAAAAAAACCCACCAAAACAAACAAACAAACACCCAAGAAAAAAGCAACAATTAAACAAAACACTTGACATCTCCCAAAGCAACCACTGTAAAAAATACTATTAGAATGTAAAATGGAATAAGACTAATATTTTTTTTTAATTCCCACCCAACATATTTTCTCACCCCCCCAAAGAAAGATGTGTCCAAGACTGCACAGTTCATTAAGGACTTCAAAGTTGCTATCAATCTCTATATAGAAAGCATTCAGATACTGCAGTGATGGGCAGCAGAATAAAACCCTAAGAGAGAGTAAGAAAAAATAGATAAAATGCCCTCAGGAACAAGTTTCTTTCCAAGAAAGCTTACTAAACCAAGGCTTAAATTGAAACAGTATTATTTTTCTATGTAGTAGCAGTTTTTCATCTTTTATATCTCTATTGTTTTTAATACTCTCCCAAAAAAATGACCTTTCTATCTGAAAGGCCAAATTTTGAGTCCTCTTCCCAAAGGATAATTCCCCATTGCATATGCAGTGCTGCAGCATCATCAGAGTTGCTCACAAGGTGATGTTCAACTGTGAGCACACCTGGCCACCAGGATGGGGCCCAAAGGGAGAACACCTCCCAGGTTACCAGTCTCCCAACACACGCACTCCATCTGTCCCAATAAATCACTTTTACAAACTACAATGGGAAGAAAATTAATACAATTAAACAAATCAGGCACAGGTTTTTTTCCTCCACTTGTCTGCTTTAGATATTCCCAGTGTTAATGCTGAGTAAGCAACACACACAGCAGCACTTGGCAGCAATGCGAAACACAAACCTAGAATACAAAAATACATCTGTAATTAAAAAAAAACTCAATGATCATCAGCTAAGTGCTAACCCCAGAACTAGTCTATAAACTCAATAAATACTCAGGACTGCAACTTACACTTAAACCTAGAGAGCCCTGGTGAGGGTTCATAGCACATCCCTAGCTTTTCAGAAGAGTTTATTCTGCTTTTTTTGGTGTGTGTTTGACTTCTGAGCCTTTTAGGTACGTCCGAGTTAAACCTTCAGGCTTTTCCCTGCAGTCTAGAGGGAGATTAGAATTGGTGTGTATACAAACACACATACTGAAAATTTAGATCCTTTTGAACTTAAGTGCCTTTAGGAATAATAAATTCCTGCCACCCAATATAAGAGCTGGTAACAGACCAAAGCAGTAAGTATTTTTCAAAATATATGTTCCATAAAAATAAACTCCACATAACTGCTAGAGAAGCTTCTGTCACAATTTTTCTAACTAAACAAATAATCATTTCCTGAAAGTCCGTGTATCCCAAATGCTAAGAGATTTTTTTTAAATTAAAATGAAATGAGGGAACAAATCACAACCCTCTTCACTGTCTAATCTAAGTTGTTACAGGGAAATAAACAATAAAGGTATTTAAATCATTAACATTGTGTTGCTCACAAAATGAAGATTACCTGTCTAGAGAGGTATTTGCTTTTGGAAATACATTCTGACACTTCTGTAAAAGAAAACAAAAGAAACAAACAAAACACAAACAACAACATAAACCAAAACCCAACCAACCAAACCAAACCAAAAAAAAACAAAAAACAAAAAACTTCTTCCCTTGATCTCCCTTCCCCTAAGAAAAATACAGTCAAAGTGAGAGATTTCCCTGTCAGCTTGTAACTGCTATTTAAAAAAAAAGAAAACAAAACAAACAAACAAATGCAACATTTAAGCCCTAAGGAGCTCCTGATCTTCGAAAGCGCAAAGTACATACGGTTCCAGTTGAAGTTAAATAGGAGCTGCAGGTGACCAGCACTTCTGCCTCTGAGGCCCCAAGCTACTGTACAGAGCACTGTCCCTTTGAAACTTCAGCCTCACATTTATCAGTGGCTTACTTGCTGAAGTGCAAGACATACACATCCCTTTCCCCCAGAGTATTTGCTTTCCAAAAGCACTGAGCAGTTGTGGGAGACATGGCTCTCCTGCAGCGTTACAGCCCCAGTGAAACGAGAAGCGAGCATGAAAAAATACCAGCTCTAATCCTCACTGAGCGCCAGTCCCGGCCATTGCACACCATGATATTTCCAGAGCTCTCCTCTGCTGGGAATAGACTTCTTGTCTCACACTGACCTCAGCTGCTTTGCTCTTTTGTCCAGTTCCATTACATTCTCCATGAAGTCAGCCAGAAACATCAGCTAAGACTTTACTTGTTAAGTGCCAGCTCACCAACAGAGACATCTCCAGAGAGCCTCACCATGGCTTCCTTCACATTGCAAGACCCAAAATCTGCCAAACAGCACTGCATGGGAGACCAGCCACCAAACAGCAAAGGTGGGGACATTAAAGCCCAGGGAAGCAACAAAGGTAGTTATGAAATGATTGTGTGCAACTGCAACCCTAAATATTAGAAAAGAAAATTTTTAAAAAATAGCAATACGTGATCTGGAAAGGCAGAGCGACTAATTCCCAAGGTGATGGAGTAGCACATGGCATATGGGTAAACAATAAACACTAGTTACCATCTACTATCCGGGTCTTGCACTGCTTTGAAGGCAACCTCCCACCAGGCACTTCACTTCTCTCCGCTGCTGTTCCTACCCACCTTTGTGAGCCTGCCTTATTTACATTGCTCATAAACTCTTGCAGGCAGGGACTATCTCTTACCCTGGTTTTGTATGCAGCTCAGCACAAATGAACTGCACAGTCAGAGGCAGCCTGCAAACAGTAAAATACCATAAAAAATAAAGAGGAGAAGAGTATGACTGGCTTAGGAAATACAACTGCAATGTCTAGATAAAAAAAAGAAAAAGGTTGTGATGGTGAAATGGCAGAACAAGCACCATGGCATACATATAAGCATTAGGTGAAAGAAAAATGAGAACCAGCAGAGCTCTTAAAAGGATAAGAAGAAAACAAAACAAGGGGGGAGGGGGAAACCAAACCAAAGAAAATGGTAAATAGGTAGATTTGCTAAATCACAAAAGACAGACAAATTGTAAAATAAAAATAAGGCTTCTGGCTTTCCTCCGATTCATTTAGTGCTAAGGGTGCCCACACCTCATGCCTCAGGTTTTTCACAGTCTGCCCTTGTCACCTAAGCTTCAGATTGCCTCTTTGCCCCTTGGACTGGTTAAAAAGAAGGCATGAACTCACTTGACAATCTATCCCGAGAGCAAACAAGAATGTGGGAAAGAGGAGGAAGGAAAAAAAATCCACATATCTCTACCTCAGAATAGCTGACTAGCACAGAAAGGAAGTCACCCACTGAAGGTTAAGAAATAATAAACAACTAATAATTTACTCCCTTGCTAAAAGACCAGGAGAGATGAAGCATAAACACCTACCTCATCAGCTGCTGATGGAGCATGGCAGTCATACTTCATTCCTCAACACACATTGTAAAACCAAAATCTACATCTTTGTGGCCACCGGCACAGTTCCTTGTTCAGCTTTAAAATCACCAATAGTCAACCCTTGTTTGTAGTGCTTTCACATGTTTAAAACAAAACCCTTGGGACACAAGAAGTTATCAACAGCAGGAATATCATCCATTTCTCTCCCATCCACCTTTGAGCCAAACAAGCTGCAACTTTTAAAAATGCAACTATTTCCAACACAACAGAGAGGGAAGCACATATGACAATGTTACAAACCAAGGTGAGAGGAATAAAAAGATTTATGACAACAGAAAATCTAAAATAAGTCCTGGCAAGGCACACATCATCAGGCATGAGAAAACCAGAGCCAGTTGGCTGTGACAATTCTGTATCTATCAACTACTATTTAGCTAACACCCACCCACAAATAACTTCTCTGCTATTGCCTGGCTAATTAACAGGTTGCTGTAGATTGGGAAAATGAACCTGAAGGTCTTGAACACAGACCAGTCCTTACATGAATTGTGACAGTTGTACCCTTCCCATCAGTGCCTAACAAGGCCTAGTGAGGCTGAGGGCTGTACACAGGCACCGCTTGGAAGTGTTTTTTCCTTTGTTACTTGGAAGTATGAAGCAGTCCTTTGCATCCCTGTCCAAGTGTCTGCTAAGTTTTTTATATCTTGTGGGAAAATTTGGGCCAAGAATTGTTTGAATCTCTACAACACTATGAACTGGACCCTGATCTGCTCCTCATATCACTGGTCAAACACCACAAACACTATATTCACCTGGGCACCTTAGCAGGACTGTAGACAACCACCTTCCACAACACTGAAATAAGAGGGAATTCCTCTCCTCCAGAAAGAGTGTCCTCTCACCCTGCTCCATTTCTCCTCTTCCCCAACAGAAAGGCTCAAGAGGAAGGTGTAACATGGCACCAGCTAGGCAGGTTCGGGCTTTAGCTTCAGGTCAGCGATCTTGCAAAGTGCTCTGTAATTCTGGATGCCACATTTGGGAGTCATGTCGGTCTAACATCAACTGTTTTTGAGACATCCATCTGCTGAAGTCATGGGCCCTCTGGATAACCAGAGATCAACACGTCACCTTCTGCAAATGTTTTCCCTTTATTTTTCCAGATTTGCCTCCATTCTTATACCACTCACACACCACATTTGCTCATAAAGCAGCAGCACTATTCCTTGCCTCTGGTTTCTGCCCAAAGAGAGGAGGTGTGGATTCTACACAACTTTATCCCCAAGCTGTTGATAATCCAGTACAGGCTTCCAAAAGCTGAGGCCATTATATGCATGCAGCTATTATATGAGCAAATAAGGTGTTCAAGGCACCTCTCAGAATGGGCTCTGAAGATTAGTTAATGTTTATACAGCCCACTGAAAATTGAAATGACTGCCACATGCTAAGTATTACCATCACCAGGGATCCATTTAAGTCAAAGCAGGGCAGACAGTAAAGGAAACAAAACTTATTTCTTCTGTCCAACACAATTACTGCCAGACTTATGCATGCTAAAAAACACCCAATAACACATCTAACACAGTAAATTAATGTTTATGCTATTAAGTTTAGACAATCTTATGCTGAAAGCTTTTCAAACTACAGGAAATTGCATGTTGCACAGGGAGAACTGTATACAATTACAGTGATTTTGTAAAATGGCAGAGATATAAAGCAGAAGCTGAGTGGCCGGCAAGGCTTCTAAATCACATAGATAACAAGTATGTCCTGATGGGTCAGCAGTCTACAGCTTTCTCACAGATGTTTCTAGAGACAGGAATTATATTCATAATCTCAAAATTCAAGACAACTCAGTACACTGCACACCTGTATCTGTGAGGCAATGACAGATACCTGGGATCAGGATGTACTACTGCTGCCATCTTGGAGTCACTATATATCTGTCAGACTTATTATTATCCCATCTTGCACCACCAGCTGATACCCATAGTAAAAGCAACACCAAAAAGGATGTGGAAATATTTGGATCAACTCCTGTGTTTCTTTAGGATGCAAAAGCCCCAAAGAGATACATAGAGCACAAACATGACATGCGATGAGTGCGATGCTCTCCCAGGCAGAAAGCTCCCAGCTGCTTTGCTAAAGGCCACAGCAATATGTCTGCTTTATGCTTGTTTCCACGAAGGATTGTTTAACAGTACTTAGTGCAGCTCTACATTGACACAGTAAACGTTGTCTTAATACAGCCTAGGTAAAGCATTCAGCTTACCAAGCCCTGCTGCATGCTTTGTCAAACATCTGAAGGACTGCAGCGCCTCTGACTTTTTTTCTGATGTCTTCCAGGTATAGAGCCATATTAAAGGTAGTTTTCCTGAATGCAAAACCAGGCAGAGGCTTGTCTAAGAACTCTCAGTCCTATTCATTGTACTGTTCACAGTACTTTTCATCACCAGTTTCCCTTCCCCTAAACAATTTCAGAAGTGTCATTTGCACACAAAATGTGTATATATTATACTGCTCAGTTACATATGGTAGATTATCAGTTTGTGTATATCAGCTCAGAAGAACATTGACAGCTGTGTAGACACATCTCAGCTGATACTAAAAGAAGTCTTGTCAGCAGTTCTGATCTTAAATACACTGAAAAACTTAGCTTTAATTAGGCTGAGAGGTTGATATGATTTTCTGGAATGAACACTAAACGAATGCATTTGATAACACCATCTCTGCAAAATATCCTGTTTGGTTTGTCTTCTAAAGATAATATTTTCAAGTTAAAAATATCCTGACTTACAAGTGATATGTCCCTCTTGTTTGTGTTCACAAAAATCTGAATTTTGTATTTTAAGGTGTATGTAATGCTTCATTAATATGAAATCACCACCCTGCATCACAGAAATACTAGCCAAGCTCCAAGTCACTTAATTAATTTTTAATATTTCATAGTTTGTTAAAAGCTGAAATGAGAGATCACTAACACAGCTCTGACACTCCCTGTCATGAATCAAAAGATGTAGGGAAAAGGTCATGTACTTACTAACTGGCACCAAACTAAATTCATCACTATAAAATGAGAGAACAGAAATGAAGAGTGCATTTCCCATTATGCTTCTTTCTTTTTAAGAGCATCCATCAACTCCCACAACAGCAAAAAGCAGAATTTATTTGTATGTATGCCCCTCAATAAAAGGTCAGAGAGAAGTGAGAGAGAGAAGAAATAGAGATCGGAGTCTTTGTCTAAGCAAGTAGCTCCTTCCCTTTAAAGTATATTCAGCAGCAACAGCCTTTGAAGACCAAAAGGAGAAACAATTCCCAACCACATAAAGAAACTAACAAGTCCCTTATATGGCTAAGAACTGCAATGCTTTCTTTTTTTTTCCACAGCCAGAAAAATTAGAACAAGAGGGAAAAATAGAGCAAACTTTAAACAGGCAGCTCTCTGAGTACCAGGGAATTCACACAGGCACATCATTCCAGCTTTAAGAACTGCCAAATACTTTCTTCTTTAAAGGGAAGGAGGACATTACGCCAGGTGAGTCCCTGAAATCTAGACTTTAACTCTCCTGCTGTAACTATGGATACGTAGCTTTAAAAACCTTTTGTGATGTAGCAGTACACCAGGCTCCCTTATCTCCTCCACTGGTGAAATGCCTCCATCTGAAGTTCCCTAATGTCCCTTTATCTCACCAATGCACCACCTCAAGGTTTTGCCAGCTGTGGGACTGTGCATCCAAAACAGACCTCTGCCCTATCTATTGCATCTTCAGTCTACCACTCACCCTGCCATAACCTTGGGATGAACACTGCCAGATTCTGAACTGGGAGGGCAGTTAGACAGCATCACATGTTCCGACTAACCAGAGAGTTTCTCGCAGGCAAGACACACAGGACTTTTTGGTTGATCCAGTCCTGCCATCTCCCTTTGGCATGAGGACAAAAGGTCAGGCTCCTGTGCAGAGTCGATAGTGAACTTTGAATGGCTCAGCCTGGCTGGTCTCTAAATATAGCTGGGCAGAGAAAGGGCTGTGAAAGTGGGTGGAGAAGGAAGCGGGACAGAAGCCAAATGAGCAATCAGTTAAATAAAACAACAGTGTGTTGGTCCACCACTAAGATTCCCTCACTCTACTCTGCAACATTCTGCAGCAGATTATTTAAGTGCAGCTTCAGGATTTAGTCTATTAATGCAAACTCCAAGAATAAAAAGAAACTGCTGCTTGATTTATACTTCGGGGTGGGGGAGGGTGGGGGGAGGGTATACAAATCTGTTCAGCAACTTCTCTTCTTGAATAAATTTGAAACACACAGAAGTGACATCACTTCCACAACATGACAGCCCATAAATCATCATCAACCACATGGTACTAACGATAAAACATGTGTCATGAAGACATCATTGAGGAACAAAATATCAGAGTGCTTTACATTGTAAACATACAATGTTATGGGTCTTCTGGCTTCTACTATGATCTATAGAAGTCAGGTGGTTTATTTCATTCATTTGCATCTGAATCAAGTCAATAAAATTAAGAGAGGAACCCTCATAGAAAATCTGTCCAAATAATTTCATCTGCATAAATATACTACTAATGAAGCACTTAAAATGTAAATATTTACTTTTTAATAAATGACCATATTTGATACTGAAGTTGACTTTACAACAGATAAGTAGAGAGAATTTATTTCCACCACAGTTGCAAACAAACAACCACAAAAAATAGGCAAGAAAGAAAAGAACAAAAAAAGAAGGAAAGAAAGAAAAAGCCTTCCAATTCAAAAAGCAGGAAAAATAATCTTTTTCTTTTATTTGACAATGTCAGACCTGAAGTCTTTCAGCTAATAAAAACTTCTAGGAGAAGATACTAGACTTTGCTGTAAACCAACAAAATATGAAAGACACTATGACCGAGGAATTCAACACTAGTCTCCAATCTGCAGTTACAGATAGGACAACCAACCTTTGCTTCACTTCTCCATTTAGCAATACTGTATCCTCAGAAAAGACCTACACAGAAAACTGACTTGTTTCAAATTTCAAAGAGGCTACACAGTATTTTTATCTCAAGAATTGTGTAACTAAACGCAAAACCATCTCTCAGATACATTTTGTGGATTAACCACATTTACAGAAATTGTTAATCTTCCTCATAGGCACTTGGCTCCATGTGAGACATCTCCTATGGCAATTAGAGTTCCACACCGTATAAATCATATCTCAGCTGTGGCAGAGAGGAAAACAGACAGAAAGACAGAGCATCTGGTTTAGGCTGCTCATTCCCTAAAATTATAAATCAAGATAAATAATGCTAAATAGAAATTATATCCACAGAAAACACAAAATGCTCTTAGGAATCAAATGAGGAATGCCCGCACCCACTTGCACGATGTAGAATTATTTTGATAGACTGTTCTTATTTCTCTCATGACTCTATTTATTTTTTACTTTAAAAAAAAAGAAAAAAACAACAACAACAAAAAAAACCCCTGCACATAATTCAGCTGCCCTGGTGTTGCCATGCTAAACAGGATGTGCTTGTGGGCCTGATCCTGTCTTGCTAAAAACAAACGAATCTTTTCCATTGATTTTTTCAAAGGAAGCAGAAGAGATCCTTCTCGCCACAACTTCTATTTCAATAATATTATTGTTAATCCACTACTTAAAACATTGTTATATCATTCTGCGTCAGTAGACACCATTCTCAGGCTCATACTCTGCACGTTTAGAGTAGGTCTCTGTGTAAAAGTGTTTACTTCTAAACTCCCCTCTGTCACTCAATCCTGGCCATATGAGTGGGAAAGCAATTGTGAAACATCACTACACAAACACTCGCAGTACAGGCTCTGACAATATCTGAGTAAATCACTGTTCTCTCTCCCTTCTCTGCCCATCTGCAGTCTTTGGTATGGAACAACTATATCATAAAAGCTCTTATTCACACATGCTTTTGATATTACACTATTTAATCACATACAGCTGTAGCTGATGATACTGTTACAAAACAATTTTAATGCAGCACTGGAAGCAAGTTCTGGAGACACATTAATTATTTTTCTCTACATAAAATTTCTAGCATTAAAACTTTTCTTCAAGGAAAAAAATTGGTAAAACCAGACCCTTTGCGGTTTTTGTTGTTTTAAAAAATCTGCTTCTCTTCCTGGACAATCCAGAAAGGGGTTATTTGCAAATGAACTCAAAATCCCTGCCTGGAGTACAGATAGTGACAAACCCACTTCCTCCACACCAAAAAGAAAAAAAAATTAGAAAATCCTGCTTGCAATTATATGCAAAGAAACACTATCCAGGCTACTCACAGCAAGACCTGAAATGAACTCAGGCATTCTGCTTGGAATGCATCTTTTCTTATCTTTTTTTTTCTTTTTTAATTCATGGAAATTTAAGAACCAACAGTCTGATAATTTTTACCAAGATACTTGAATTAAAATGTGAATATACCATCTTGCGTACTCTGAAAGGCCCTCATGCAATAAAAACCAAACCTGTCCTTTTCTGGAGCACTGTACTTTATTTTGAAAAGGCATCTTGTATCAGGCATTCTAAATTATAACTATTAACACAGAGCACTTGACAGAGTAAGATCTTTGTAGCCTAATCCGGCAAATTCTTGCAACTTCCACCTTTTGTTATGGAAATAGAATATCTGTTTGCAAAATAAATACCCACAGAATATGACAATTCATAAATGTTTGAAAGAGTAAAAATTTGAACTTTTCCACAGATTTTTGTCTGAGATTTTGTTTGTTTGTTGGCGTTTTTTTGTTTAGGGTTTTGTTTGGGGGAGGGGGGGCCGCGGTTTGAGGGTGGGGGTTGTAAGTGTTGATTCTGTGGTTTTTTAGTTTGTTTGGGGTTTTTTTTAAATTTAAACAGACCTGAATTGAGGCAACAAATGAATGGAAGAACAATCAAGAAAATCAATGTCGTTTTCATACATATCATGCCTCTTTCAATAACAAAAATACTTTTTTCAGCCATGCAAAGATAAATGGAAAGCAAAGGAGTTAATATATTTCTGCATTTTTCAGAGGAACATAACTTTTATCTTCCTTATTGTTTAAGCCAACTCTCAAGTACTTGATTTAGATATTAATATTACTATTATTATCAAAATTATAGGCAGGATTAAATATTTTTAAATGACATTTAAATTAATTTATGCTTTTCTCAGGCAATTCTCATAGGCATTTAAAACACACTGTGACATACTGAATCAAACAGGGAGCAAGTGTGAACAAACTTCATTCCTAGAAATGCATTTCTCTATTTGCAAGTGTTTGCCTTTACTTTGGCACGATCACATGGGCTCCAGCTAGACTTTTGAGCTCTGGCAGCGATCCAAGCTGCAGATGGTTGGAAATGCAGCCTGAAATCAGTGTGTGGTTGATGAATTACTCCTTACACCTGACCCCTGCTTCACACCAGGCACCAAACACAATCTCAACACTACTATCCAGAGAAGCCCTGTCAGGCATCTCCGTATCTGGAACTCTTTCTTCAAGGCCTTCTGTATGGCCAGATGGCCAAAAGTGGGGAATGCCATAAACTCACTGAACAGAAATGTGAGTAACAAAAGAGCATGGGATTGGTAGGTACAAGGTGAAGAGAGGCAAGAGTTTTGTGCTGATTCCAAACATATACTTTCTAAAAGAGGTTGATGGAGCAAGGAGGGAGGTATGCTTGTGGCACACAAGTGAAAGAGGTCCCCAATACTCTTGTGCAAAAGGATGCCTTAAAAATGGCAAAAAGGCAACATAACACACACTCAAATGTGTACCCATAAAATTACTATACCAAGTTTAAACTCGCCCGAGTACACCTGTTTGAATCTCCCAATTGTTTTTTCCTCAGCTGTGGCACATATCTGTCATTTCAGGAAAATGCTCATTAAGCTGCTCTTGCCTACAGGTCAGTCTGCACACCTTTTACATCCACAGAGACAAGGTTTTATTCAGGTAGGTGTTGGGAAATCACACTTCTTCCTTTTGCATGTGTTCACATGTGCATCAGCCATACAGAGATGAAGAGGTACTGTGAGTACAGTAAACACTGCCTCTCATTTGGGGGTGTTTCAGTCATCGGACTGTGTTACAGTCAACACCATGAGAGTTAAACTACCAGACCCAACCACGACTAATAAGTAGGAAATATCTTGAGAATGCATGAAAGCAAACTGCACGGAAACAGCTGCTTAACTGGCATATTTTTACCCCAAGTGCAGGTACAGCAATCATAAACCAAACAATTCCTATTGACAGGTAAATGTGGTACCTTCTCCTTTCTACTCAAGTGATTCAGGGTTTTTTTCAGCAGACTCTTTGCAAAGAAAGCTGACCCCAGCAATAACTCTAAGCATAAGCTGCAGAGGACAAAGATAAAACAAATCATGTACTAAATTAAGAAGACTCTTTCAACTCTCTTCAGTGAGGTTAATATTTTCCCTCCCTTTTTCACATCACTACATGATATTTCATAGGGCTTATTTTTGTTTTCGTCTGCACAAAAATCACAAAGAGGAAAGAATCTGCTTTGGCAAGCAAGGAACGAAAGAAAAATTCATATCACAATTTGGCATCATTATCATTTTATATGTGACAATCTGCAATATAATCCTGTAAATCAGTTGTTTGAGTAGTTAAACCATCAGTGAGGATGCAACTAAGGAAATTCACTTAACATCTCAAAATAAAATAAAAAAGTACTATATATTCTCATTAGATATACATGAGATGAACCATCTCCATGCAATTCTTTGCAACAAAAATAGAAGACTATGCTTCACTTACAACAGTAATCAAAACCACTTATTATGAAATAAACTCCTAGGACAACTGGACACTACAGTTAGGATCTACCTAAAGAAGTTCCACTTTCAAACTGAAGTTGTCAGACAGCAACATGCCAAAACGAGAAAAAGAAGGTTAAGTCTTTCCTCAAACTCAGTACTTGTGCTTAAGAGACATATTAAATTCCTGGCAACTACCTCTTAAGAATTGACACCCTTGCCCCTGCCCTCCCTTTTCTTTCTTGGATGACAATGGCTTTTTCTAAACCTGAAATTAAAGTTTTAGCTTCAGTGGTGGCATTTGATAATGAAGGAGCACAAACAGACAGAATGAGTGCGTGCTTCATATTCTACAAAAGGCCACAAAACACTAAAACGTTAAAGCAATCAGACAAACATATGGAATCCATTTTTTCTATTTATAATCCCATTACCCATATAGCTATTCATTTACACCATTTGTGCACAACAACGTGCTAGCCATGTTAGAAGACACAAGCACAGACTAAACTGCAATCTTGCACAGCTCTGTGCTCCCCCGCGAGAAGGACGTGATGGACAGTAACGGGGTACTTCTCAAAGAAGAACCGAGACAACTTCACCAAACAAGTGAAACAACAGCAGCACTTCACCCAAACATGCTGGGGAACATGAATTTCCAAACTTTGCCCGTTGAACATGCTGTCACTCTGCATTTCACAAGCTGTACAGAAATGCCATAAGAAAGCCTAGAATTGCTTTCTTAATTACAAATGAACCCAAACCTCCCTCCCCCCCACCCCCAGCATGCATGACTATGAGCATAAAAATACATTCTTTCTGTAGAGCTGAGTGCTATCATGCTTGGTACGAAGAGCAGTTTTTGGAAAATAAAAAGCTGAAATTCTCAGGCTAGCTGGAATCATACAAAGGTTTATTAATGTGTTGCTCCAATAGGCATGATAAAAGATACAGCTCTCCCCCACAACGTTATTTGACTACCTACCTATTAGCTTTAGACACACAATGGATCTAACTGCTTTAAAATGTCCCAGAAGCTGATGGCTAGCTTTAGGATAACAAAATCCAGATGCTGCCTGTCTGCACTACTTTAAAGTCTTATGGTCTATAGAAGAGAAATGCTTGTGCCAGTATATATGTGTGTGTGTATATATATATATATATGCACATGTATATGTGTTTATTATTTAGGTTTTATGCACGTGCTTAACTGTGGACCAAAAAAAAAAAAAAAACCAAGAAAAAATAATGGCATATAAAACATATCACTAATTTGAAATTTTACCTGCCCTTACTGTAACAGTGCAAGTGTGCAAAGAGAGATGCACATGACTGTTCACAGGGCTGATAATTTTATATACTTGCTATAAAAATTCATTTAATTTAATTTTTAAAGCATCGGGTTAAAAAAAGTCATGGTATGGAAAAGTTATTGTTACTATTTTATGCTCAAATATAAGGGTAATTTTCTCCAAAAGCTTATTTTAAAAAGTTAAAAAATGAGAAAAAAAAAGAACGACTGGCAAAATGTAAGCTACGTGAGTAAAAGGCATGGAATGTCCAATATTTCTCCTCCAACACTCGAGGCTATTGTTCTTTCAAAAAACCACCATCAATTGTTTCATGTCCTTGGCTTGCCAGGTTTTGAGGAATAGCATCAGCCTGAGTCCCCCAATCCCCCAAACAGTTAAAGCTATAGGCAATATTGCAGTCAAGCTAGTGACGGGCTGTTGCTGCAACAGCAACATTACACACTAAATGGTCACAAAGGTAAAAAGCTATTTGGATTGACCTTGAAAGGAAAGGGGGGAGAAATTACAAAAATCACTCCAAAATACAAAATTACAGGAGGCTGAATTTTATACCAGAAAAAATTCTACACATTGCTATGAAAGAAACAGCAGAGCAAAGAAGTGAGAGGTAACCCCGCCATAAATTACAAGGCTGTAATCATACTGAGTGGTTCTGGTGTCATCACAGCTCCAACCAGCCTGAATCACAGTTTTCACAATTAGTTAATTTATATAATGCAGTAGTCGGGCTAAAAGTGTTAACGGGAAAGTAATTTTTTTTAAACAAAGAAATATAACTTATCCTTTCACAACTGCAGTCAGATCTACGTGCTTCAAACCAAAAGTCTGGAGAAGTCAGCCTCCCTCGTGGCACTTCACCACACACAGACACACGCACGTCAACTGTCCCATGTGTTAAATTTGCCACAGAGACACGATGTGTATATGTGCATGCAATGCCATACCCATGCTTGTGCACTCTGCCTTGGTTTTTCCCTCCTAAGGGATGTTCATTTATTTACTGAAACTGCTAATCTGCGGCTGTGAGGTCACACTTCACCTTGTGAAGTGTGTATGTTTTTCTTTTTTTCCCTCCAAATACTAACAATGTCCTAACAATGTTTGCAAACTTTCGGTTTAAGGCTTTCTTTTGTTACTGTCCCTTGGTCACACAGGACATCTTTTCAGAGAGCGGACTATTATACAATGGCATTATAAAAATAAAGCTTTAATTAACTAACTCATGGCCAGGTAGCATAGACTTCACTCAGCCTCTTTTGGAGACGCAGGCCTGCTTTCCAGTCTGCTGGCATTTTAAAAATTATTTAAAAAAAAGAAAAGAAAAAAGAAAATGGAAGCGTCCGCAATGAATACGCCCTCCAAAAGTAGCTACCCTCTATTTCCAGATCTTTTAAATGCAACAGAGTACAGCCATATCACCCTCAATATTTAATGAAATATTAAAAGCAGTGCGATTCACTGAAACAAACTCCACCACATTTACAGTCAGTTGGCTCTGAGCTCTCCTCCGAGCTCCACAGCATCTCCTCTTCAGCTGATTAAAAGTTTGAGTTGCCACAGACAGCTTTTCTAACAGCAAAATGCTTTTAAGCTGCGAATAAACCGTAGAGATCACTGGAAGAGCCTCCAAAAGTGTTTCATGTTTGATGCTGTCCAGAGCAATCGTTATCCCATGCCATAATAAACACACTACCTGCCCGCTGTTACGATAGCGTTAACCGCACTGTTCTCCCCAAACAATAAAAGGAATTAGCCGACGCCAGCAGCCCTTGGAGAAAAAAAAATTAAAATAAATAAAGCAATAAAGGGGAAGGCAGACGGCAACCTTCCTGCCTCTCTCACGCCCGCTTTCTGCCTACCAGCTCAGCTCTCTGTGACACCGAACGCGAGGAAGGGACAGAAAAATCGCCAAAAAGCAGAGGCGAGCCCGCAATTTGCGCGGCTCCGCTCTCCATCCCCCGCCAAGCGCCCGGCCCCGCCGGTCCCTACCTTGGTTTGGAGATAGTGGGGGTAGTAGTAGGTGTACTGGGGGTACATTGGCTGCTGGTCCAGGCGTTTGCCCATGTAGCTGGAGTCCTTCTGGCTGGTGCGGGGAACTCGTTGGCAGGGTGTAGTGCCCCAGGGCCTTTCTTCCTCTCACGCCGCTATTCCTGACAGCGCGGGCGACGGAGGAGGCTGCCGAGACTTCCTCGCCGTCTATCGCGCGCTACTTCCAGCGCAGCCAAAAACGAGCCCGCACGAACATATATGTAAGTGTGTGTGTGTGTGTGTGTGCGCGCAGGGGGTGTGTGCGGGTAGGTGGAAGCCCCGTGCCCGGTGCCCGCGGCGGACAGCCCGCCTCCCCCGCTGGCAGCAGCGTGCCTCCGGCGGTGCCCGCTGCCCGGCTCGGGAGGGAAACGTCCTGCGAGAAGAGCCGGGAACACAGTGCAACTCCAAACCTCCGCAGAGCCGCTCGCTCTCCTCGTCCTCTCCTCGGCTCGCCCCGCTCTCGAGCCCTCCCCTCTCCTCTCGCTTCTCCACNTGTTATTATTATTTTTATTTGTTTATTTATTTTACATTTATTTGAGGGTTTAACAAACGGGCAGGGGAAGGTCACGGAGCCAGATCGCCGAGCAGAATAAGTCGTCGTCCTCCCCCTACAGAAAACTACTCAGTACCGTCATCCGGCACTTCACGGAGAGGCGACCCCGGGCCAGACATATTAAATACATACTTTGTTAGACCGCTTATATAAGACTTGGCTTATTTAAAGTTGGAACAAAATGGAGGAAGAGGGTAAAGAGGAAAGTCGCCCGGCCTGACGTGCGGGTGTCTTCACCCAGACCTGTGACAATACCACGGTGCCACAAAAGTTACCCGCGGCTGCATTTGTCCCCGGAAGGGCCGGGCTCCCCCGCCCGCAGCAGCCGCCGCCGCCCCAGCCCAGGTGAGGGCCAGGTGTGCCCCCGCGCCCGGCCGGCAGCCCCACACCTGCCGCAGATCCCAGGCGTGCAGGACCTGTGTCAGCACTGCGATCCCAAATATTTATCCTCCAAAAGACTCGAACTAAGAGTCTGTCTTGCAACAGGACCATAAATCACCGGGAGAAAAGTGCGTGAATAACAAAATGTTTCCTCTTGCACACGAATCCCAGCGTTTCTCCTTTTCTAAAATAACTTATTTCTTTAACATATTATCAAACTCCTGGGCCTTTCTACAGTGGCTTTGCCTATTTATAATTTTTTTGGGGGAAAAAAATGTGGGGCAGCAGTTTCTTTTTGTTTTTATTTAAATTATCCATAGTATTGCAGCAGGATTGTCAGCTGCTGTATTATCAACCAAATTGCTTAAAAAAAAAAAAGGAATTATAAAGAGGATTTCTTTAAAGGGACACTTCTCAAGGCTGATAGAGCTAAAATTAGACTTTCCAGCTGTGTTTTGGTTTGTGGGCACGTGCTTGCTCATTACAGGAACATGGAAACATCACGTTTTACTCTGGCAGTTTGCTGCTCTCGTAAGCAGAGGGTTTTGCTATGGGTTCCTTTAACTGCCCCATAGCCAGTTCACCCATGAGCAAAAGAAAGCAGCTGAAGGAAATGGGCAGTGCAGGAAGCCATACACATGCTCAACATACTGCCAATCTACTGTGCTTTCATCACCAGGCATTAATGATCATTAGTAGTTAGGTACCAGTCCTGTGCCATACAGTGGGAATACCATGCCATACTTGCTGAGGTATTTGTCCCCTACTGCAGGAGACAAACTTTTGCAAAACAAGTGCTTTGTGCTTTGTTCCCAGAGCACTGTATGGGCATTAACCAGGTTCTTACACATCACTCTCACATGGGTGAGCTCTGTGGAGCACTACCATTACCCCAGCTTCCAAACCTGCTGGATCAGATTCAGGAGAAAAGTCTGGTTGGGTAAACTATTGAGCATTTTCATTTCCTAATGAATTCCAAGCTGGCCAGGACCATGTGGTTCCTCTTCTGAGGGTCCCTCTTTTTCATTCATCTTCTCTGCTGAGAAGTAAATTAAGAAAAACGATAGGAATGGGAGGAGAAGCCTGAAATCCCCACCTCCCAGCCCCACCGTTTATATCACTGCTCAGCTTTAAATATCCTGCCTCTCACTGTAGTGCATGATACTCCAGTTACACTCTTGCTTACGTTT
>WBMV01003229.1:2499000-2696302 GCA_013396655.1 Campylorhamphus procurvoides | reverse complement strand
CCCCCCCCACCTTCCCCTAAGGGCGAAATAGACTGTTTGATGGTTGATATCTGCAGAAGTGAATAGTGATTACTTGACCGTATGTGATACTTTGAGCTGAGACAACTTTCAGATTGTTCTTTCAACTGCCAGAATTAAGTTGTTGTGCTTCTCTTCTCACCTTCTCAATTTTCCCTCAGGATATTAATGCAGTTTTTCTTGCTAAGCGGTTTGCTTGTAAAAGTGGATGTAACCAAATTTGGGAGAAGAAAGAACCTATGTGTACAGGATGAAATAAAAGATGAATACTAAGAAAGTAGAAAACTGTGCATTCTGACCAGGAAGGGCCATTTTGGCTATATCATCAGACTACGGTATTTCAAATGAGGCCATAAAATTTCAACCCAAGATTCCCACGTACTCCCCCGTGAGATGCACTGGCCAGTAGCTGTAGCAGATCTCACAACTAAGAAAAGTTGGATAGCTACAGAAGACTGACTATTATCTGAGTGGGTAACAGCTCTGCCTTTCTCCTGCTCTGTCTCAGCAAAAATCTTAAATATGCAGATGGTTTGGATCTCCCTTTTCACCTGTAATCCTGACCAGGTGCTGAGCAACCTCTGCTGTTTTCTCTGAGTGCTCAGCATCTTGCATGATTGAGTCTTCAGAGATGCAAGACAGAGTGGAGGAAGCAAAAATAGGAATTCTATATAAAAGAGTGGGGGGCCAAGGGGAGAAGACAGGAGGCAATATAGCATAGCAAAAAATGCAAATGAACAGCCACAAAAGCAGATTTAGATAGCATACAGCCTCTGAACAAATGCTAGTGCTGGAAAATGGAAAATTTCCATTTGCAAAATACAGACATCAAAAAGATCATCTGTGACTCGGGAGCACACTGTTTAAATAGAATCCCCTTCATTTTCTGGCCTGTGCATTTGAATAACTGAATCCACTTGCAAACTGAAATAGCAGTTTGCCTACCGAGTGTTAAGTATAAATGTTCCTCAAAAGAAAAGACAAGCTGTTCGATCCCAGTGAGTAACAGTGAGCAACTTCACAACTTTTTTTTTCTTCCTATGGGAGGCTTGTTATCAAGCCCCAGGTCCACTACTGGGAGCCCAGGAAGTGATCCGTGCTCCAGTGCCTTTACAAGGGCACTGCCACCACCGGTGTCGCTGACCTGAGGGGAGATTCACAAGCCAGGTGAGCAATAACGATCTCTTCAATGGGAAGTTTAGAAATCAAATAAACAGGAACACATCATCTGTAAACCAGACAGCCAAGTACATTTGAAGGCAGGCACCAGTGGATATTAACTCAGCACAACTAGAGCTGTGGATAAGAAGCCTGGAGTTAACNAAAAAAAAAAAAAAAGAAAATCCTTCTCACGACAGCCTGAAGTACAGAAATGATATGTGTTTGGATGTATTTTTACCTTTCATAAAACGCAGATTTCTTCATTCACAAAAAGTGAGTTGAAAGAAAAAAGCAGACAATTAGTAGAAAAATGTAATTCAGGGGCTTTTATTTGCTAAAATACAATTCTACTTACACTGGGGTTTTTTTAGTAAGCTTTTTATCCTATTAAAACCTTCTAAAGTTATAGATATCAGAATCAGGTAGCAATTCAAACATTTTCTAGCTCCTTGCTCTTGAAAAGCAACAATCCATATTCTAAAGCTTTAATTTCTGACTAAATTATGTCAAAAATGTCGAAGGCAGAACTAAGGAAATACAGATACCACCATCTAAGCAACATAATAAAGAAAAAAACCCAACTATTATTGTTGGCTTACATTTTTTACACTGTCTGTCTACCTTTATTCTTTCTATTTACTCATTAAAGCTGTTTCAAAGGAGACCATAGTGATGCTTGACAGCTTGTTTACAATGGGTTACAAGAAGAGTACTGATTTTATTTCTAGATCTGTCAGCTCCTTCAGTCTTGCTACCTTAAAACTATATTGATGAACACAGAATTTTACTCTTTAATAGCTCATTTATCATGCTGATTTACCTAAGGATAGCTAACTGAATTTCTAAGAAGCAACATATCCTGGTGCAACCATCAGTAAAGCATGTGATAACTATGAAGGAAGTGGAGGAAAAAAACACACAGAGGAACAAAATACTCAGCTTAACAATGACAGCATTGTGTGGGATTGTCAGAATCTTTCTTAGTTGTGGGATGCCACCATTTTCAGATGCCTACAAGAGACCAGACACCACTGAAGGTGGGTTTCCCCACACATGCACACCTTCCCTGCCTACATGAGAAACAGCCAGGTTTGCTCTCCAACCTTCAGTAACCATCACAACACCACAAAGTCTAGACTTAGGCAGAGCTGCAGATGGCATAAAGTAAATCTGAAAGAGTAAATGTATAAGATTTGGGACAACAGCAAAGGCTCATCAGCTATCATTGAATTTCGTTATTTTTCACTTCATTATCTTCTGTTTTAATACCATGGCTCAGGTATTTCCATTAGTCTACTTTTGCATAAAGACTCAATTCTAAAGGAAATCTTTGGACCTCAGCAGAGTGAAAAATTTTAGGAAAAAAGTGAATGGTGAACATTCACTGATACTAAATTGTTTGTATTTTGCATCAGATATAATCCCTCACACACAAAAGTAAATGAAACTAGCAGTCAGTTGTACAGACAGACTGAAATTATGCATTTATGTCCTCTTTATGTGGATGCTAACAGATACAACCAAAGTAAATAATATTATCTTAGGTTTTTGTATACTTTTGCATGTCAGAACACTTTGCAAGGGTTAATAAGTCTTGTGATTTGGAAAAAAGATTAAGTAACATGACCAGTCAATGGCAATGCCCCAGTTGTCACAAAGAACAGTGGGTTCCTCTCACCTCACAAGCCCTCATTGCATGGTAAAAGCCAAAGCAAATATGACCAGTGCGGGGAAAGACCAGTACTTTCAGCTCTGGAGGAAATTCATGAGGAAGGAAAGCAGTGCAATGGCAGAAAGATGCAATGTGAAAAAACAGGAGAGAAACACAGGATAGCTGTAGCATGTCATAGGATCACAGGTCAATAGTTTAGGGCTTTCAGAAAATACCAGGATTGTACAGGTTAGAAAACGTACCTTTCAAAGGTGGTATTTTCTATAGCAACTCCACATCACAAGTTAGGAAATATTGCATCTGGTTTGAGTCTATACTCTTAGGATAAAAAGGGCAAATAAACCCCCAAGCACTAAGAGGACTAGCCAAGGCCATTTCTCATATTAAACTTAATACTACCAGCATTAGATGTGGTATGATTGAGAAAAAATGCTTCACCTTCCCCCCCCTCCAAAGTCCTGCTTACTAGTCACTTTCCCCAGCCCTCTGTTGACTTAAAATAAGATTGTAATCAGGGAACATGAGGACTTTTTTCTTAAGGAAGTTTATTTCTGAAGGTAATGGGGAGACGTAAATATGCTGCCTGTTTACTGAGGCTCATAAACACATACGAACACAGGCAATTAATTGTCACTGAGAGATTTCCAGCAAATATGGAAAATCCAAGCTTTTTAGGGCATGTTTAACTAAATGTTCACCCATCATGTACTGAATTACTTAGTGAGATATTAATTTTGTGCTCCAGCTGAGGGTAATCACAGAACAAACTGGCATTATACAAGTTACTCTATGAAATTACAGCAAGGGTAAGCTTAAGAACAAAGGCCAGCAGGAGTCGAGCCTCTCAACTTGAAAGGAATTATCTTTTCCTCTAATTGAAGTGAGGGCTGTTTTGTTTTGCTTTTTCTTTCCTTCCTCTCGCTAAATTTCCAACAACACTCTTTGGCAGAAGGTCTCCTTGTGATGGGGTTTTCACGCTTAAAGCCCAAGGGCAGGGGCTGCTGTGCCTGGGAAAGTTTACTAATGTAATTGCACCAGCATCCTCAACAGCTAGAGTTACACCCACGTAATGCCTCATGTGGGCATTCTTACCCAGGAGTAATTGTGCTGGTAAATGCCCCTATTTACATAAACCCAGAAAGACTAGACTTCTGGGTCCACTTTTCCTGCTGGTACTGCCCCTGACCTATGGCATAACCTTGGACAAACCACTTCTCCTGCTCCCTCCCTTCTGTCTCTGTCTCACAAGCGTTGACTGGAATTCTTTATGGTGAGAACAATCTCCATGTTTTTACAGTACCACACGGGAACCTCAATTTTGGTGAGGCACTAAAGCAGCGCATCAAAAGTCTGTAATAATGTATGTAAACAGCTTCTTCCACCATCCAGACAACTGCTATTAGCGAATTCATGGGCTGTGGCATTTTTTTTGCATGGGAAAAAGTTAACAATAGGCAAGAACAGAGGGTCATCTCAGGCGACATTCCATCACTATCAAATATAATACTTTCTGCTTTCTCTATACTTACATCCTCCCCAGCATGCCAAGACACATTTCTTCTTGTCTCTTTCATATCTGGCAGGCTTATTTGCCCACTAAGTAACATTTTATCTAATGATGGCTGTAAATAAGTCCTGAAGAAGCCTTTGCTAATAATTTCTGTTTCATCTCCTAATATACCACCTTCTAAAATGCTTTACAATCATGACACTACCCTAGCAACTTAGTACAAAATTTAATTCAAAAGTGTTTATAAAAATAATTTTTCATTACAACTACCACAAATGTTATGGTTTTGATGAAATCTCAAAATACAACCCTTGTTTTTCTCAGTTTTGTTCAAATTTGATTTTTTATTTTAATTTTTCCATAAAAATGCCTTGACCTAACTGCAATAAAAATTTCCCTACTCGGTTCCCCTTAGAAAGGAAAAATCAAAGTCTAAAAAGATCTCTAACATGTTTTCAAAAATATCTTAAGCAAAAATTCTCTTTTTTGTCTACCCGTGTAGGAAAATATTATTTAGGAATTACACAAATGAAATACCACTGTTAGATCAGTCTCTAGGGAATGTGTTCATCAGTTGTTTGTTACTAATTGAAATTCATGACTGGGAAAAGCAACGTGCACTTTAGCTTGCCCCAGTAAGCCCTACAGTAATTCAGAATCTACTCAGTCCAAAGTATTTTATAAATATAGAAAGATCACAGGTTACGGGAATCTGTAATTTTCGGCCATAACAAAATGCTATTCTTCTCCTTCTCACCTAAACACAACTGGGAATTCAAGTGGAAAGAACATAAAAACATGTACCAGGACCTCTAATGCTTTCTTATCAACATGTTCCGTGAAAGCATTACAAGAAAAATTATAAGTGTCCACTAAATATGGAATCAAATGATTGTGTGTAACGATTCCCAACAGAGGGGGAATTTCCGGCTTCCAAATTCTGTCTTGCCCAGATAGGAAGAAAATGCATAGCAAATGGAGAAGTACAGTACTGGGAGATGGATGAAAAGTTCCACATGCAGGTAAGCTGCAGGCTTGAACCAATTCTCTGGTTTTCAAACCAGTTCACTCTTTTATAGGAATAATGGCATTTTTTTGTAATAGACAGCTTCCATTTACCACAGAACCAATGCAACCTGCCGTGCAAAATCAAACCTTCTGTCACACTAGATTACTGTCCATCATAACCAAAGAAAATGTATTGAACTGAATATATTTGGTTCAGGAAATCTGTATTTTGTCAGCTGCAGTATAGCTCATTGTCCATTAAACAGTACCAAGTGCCTTCTGAACAGGGCACACTGTAGAGAACTGTTTAACCTCCTAATCCTGTACTTGTCCACTTGCCAGAACAAAAGGGAGGGTGATACCTGACATCTAACAAAAACAGAGTTAGGACTGACACTTTCCTGTATCAGAGAAATTCTTTGGGTAAGAGATCATTTATTTCCTGCAAACAGAAAAACACTAATTATAGCTGAAATATTCCCTTTTCCTCCATCATTTTTTTTCCTTTTCCTTCCTCCCCTCCTTTGTGTGTCTTCTTTTCAGTCTTGTTTGTCAAATATCTTTGCCTTCAAAAAAATCTCATCAAATCTCTACATTTTCCTTCATCTAAAAGTTATCTGGTTTGAGAATAATTTGCCTGCCTTCTTTTACGTATTCCAGCTGGAGTTTTTAATAAAGCACAAGGAGTCAAGGCTACTGTATTTTTATTACGAGATGGTGGAAACTTTATAATGATTTCTATTCACATTCAGCAAACCCTCTTCCCTATTGTTCTACCCTATTCACCTCTCCCGACATCCTATTCCCAAATCATTTTACTCCATAATCCTTCATATGTTTTGTCTCCTCTTCATTCCTGTCCCCACCTAACCCTCTGTCCAGCCAGCACAAGTACTTTCTATTTCTCAGTCTTTTCTCTACTATGATTTTTGTTGGCCCATTTCCTCGGTCACAGACACTTTAGGCTCCACTTTATTGCTTATGCTGCAGTTCTTTGAATGCAGAACCAAAATATTCACAGGGGGGAAAAAAGATACCTCTGAGTTTTTCTTTTTAACTTGGAAATCCATCCTGCTGGATGGGAAGAGAAAGCACTGTGTGCCACAAACATCTAAATTCACACCAGCTGAGGTGTCTCAGCAGGGTTGTAGACAGTCAGGGAGTTTGAAACATAGAAGGTGATGATATTAAGTTAATTAACAGAAGAAGAATTTGGTCTCATACACTGAGGATCCAATGAAACTCACCTCTTACTGACTACTTTTCAATATAGAGTTTTAAAGATGGTTCTGCTACATATACGTGTACACAGCTTTCCTTCTGCTCACAATTGCAAATTGTAAGTTGTACGCCCCTGACATCAACATGCTTGTCTTTTTAGGATCCTATGTCAGCAAAATATATATCAGCTTAAAAACTAAAAAATCTTTGCAAAAAATTTCTCACTTCACATACAACAGGTTAAGAATTACAAATAGAAAACACTGAAAGTGAGTAGGAATTAAATATTAATCTTTTGATATAGTTTTTCAGCTGAAATAATGACACACATTCAGTTTGCAGATAATTAGCATTTTGGGCACTTGGTACATTCCCACCAAGGAAAGGAGGGGTTTCTGTATTGTGAAGGGCTTGTAGGAAATAAACAATAACTTCAATTCATTTAATTGGAAAGTCATATTTTAGCAATAGATATTTCTTTAGATATTTCTTTGTGAGGTTTTTTTGTGTGTGTTTTTTTTTTTTAGGGCCAGTAGTGCTTCTGTCACTATGGGGCTTGCAATTTCCCATGTTATCATGAGATTTGAGTTCACTCATTTGAGTGAACTCCTGGTTTGTCAGATCTCTACCATTGCAGCTGAGTATTTGCATCCTATAGATCACATCCTCCCTTCAAATTTACGGTGAGAAATTTCAGTCAAACCATTTGTCCTTTTCTTGTTTCTCAAGAAAGATATGATTTTTTTTTCCTGTATTGGAATAAAGTGGTGCCATATGCAGACAAAACTGCCCAAGCTCATCCAGCTTCTTCTCATTGGATAGTGGCTGGAAGGAGCCTGAAGGAAGGCAACATTTCTTATATCATGTGGAAGAAGGCCCTGAAATTTGGCCAAATGGGCCATTCTGCTAGGGATGTCTGTTCTGCTTTTCTTGTGAAAGCTTCCTAGGTTTGGCCACATGAGAAACACTTGAAAACACACATTCTCTGCATCCTCAGCAAATGCCTCCCTGGAGTTCCTATACCAGCTTCCCTCATAGCTCCCACAGACCTCTGCAGACAGACATGGAACAGAGATTCCCTCCTTCTTAGCTGTAAGGAAGTGTGTGCACAGGAACCAGAGCTGCACAGAGAAGGAGGCAAGGATCGCAGGTATGACAGGAGATAACGGCACAGAGCTCGAGTGGTACTGGGGGGTATTGCATTGTCTTTGCAATTAAGATCCTGCTGTGTTTTGGAGGTGTTGCCCATCATCCACTGAGATGAGGGGCTGTGGAGAAGGTGGCACAAAAGGAGACTGGGGAGTAGAAGGAGGATATACCTTGGTTACAGCGGGAGGTGAAGACAATCAAGGCACTGGTGTTGTAAAAGGAGCCCAGGATGAGTAAGTATTACAGTCCAAAGTGGAGAAGAATCAAATGGGGAGCTGGAAATACCCACGTAAAATGCAATGTGAGATTCAGAATCAAATAAAATTAAGAATTAAAAAGCAGCAGCAATGGCAACCAGGTAGTTAAGAAGTACCAAATTGATTTGGGGGACTAGGCAGCATGTGAGAGGAACCAAAATGCGGGAGAACAGAAGGGCACAGAGGCACGTATGAGGAAAGAAGAGGACAGCCCTTTTCCATCTGCATCCTGGCTGTAACCCCCAAATTCCTGGCATTGACCATTCCTCTGTTGTCAACAAAAATCATCTACACCCAGCTGTAAAGCAATCCCCCTCCTTCTAACACTGGTTCACATAGACTATTAAAATCTAATGCTGCCAGACTCTCTGTGTCTCTGTGATAAATAGAAAGATTTCAACCTTGCTGACAATCCATTTGTCAATATGCCATGGCATGGCATTTTCAGGTTTTCAGGTTGTTTTTAAAGCTAAAACCTTTTTCACACATAAATTAAATTAAAAGAACAAGAGGGAAAATTCCATACGATCTCACATTTAAGGTTAATGAGTAATGGGATAATTATAATGAATAATAAAAAGATAATGAGTGTTCATAGAGAAGCCCATTACAACTGTGTAGACAACAATTACTCTGTAATTTTATACTTTTGAACACTTGATTTTGCAACCTTAATGTTTTTTTAACATTGTTTTTGCCTGTGTAATGATATATAACAATCTCCAGACACCATCTGCAGTCTTCATATTTCCTTGATCTCTTTCAAACAAAATTTCATACTGAGAATGAGAAGAGGTAAGTGATTATCTCACTGAGCAATAGCCAGGAGATAGCAAAGGATGCATTTAGTTATTGCCTCTCTGCACATTCATAATTCCTATCTCAACAGCTGAGACCATGTTGCAAACTCTTGGGCTTGGTTTGTCTTATTTAGAGCCTCTGCTTTTATGACAGTTTTGTCCAAATTTCTTGATTCTGCAGCTTGCTTCTCCCATTGGTCTAAAAATTAAACCCCAGTTATCGAAGCTTCAGGACACAATTAAATAATTTATTTTATTCAGTTGGGGTTGTGGCCAAGAGCACGGCATCAACCATTTTCTTGATTCCTTTTCATCTGACACTGCACTGATAGCCTCAGTTGTATGTGCTGTCCTTCACTGCTGGACCCCTGCTTAGACACAGCACTAAGCACATTTTTTAATTGGAAAGACGCATTGTATGCTTTCAGACTATCTTCATATTTCAAGTTTACTGTTAAGAAAAGCCAATATTAATAAGGGTTGCTTTCGCATTTCTTCAGGCATTACATATTTTAGCTGCAAATGTCAGCTCTTAAGCCCTTGTTTCCAAAGCACTGTAGTCTTAATAAATGCCCCATAGGACTGTCCCAGCTTCTTGTCACTCAAGCAACTCTGGGTCACTTTAAAGCCACTGCAAGTCCCTAAACATCTGCATCATTCAGACTGGAATCCTAATGTGTACCATAGAGCAACCGTTGCTACACTACCTGCATGCTTATATGCAGGTGGTTCTCTTGGCAGCTGAGATTTCTATTTGCAATAAGGGAAAAAAACCTGTTTGTAGTAAAGAGCAGACACTCTGGGGGACCAGCTCAGTGAATACCTGTGGAGCACACGTTCTCTTTTCCAGGCGCATGGCCCTGAAGTAGTCATTGCAGTCTGAGTGGAAAAGGGGAGTTAACACTAAATAATATTAGATAAGAGTCAATCTCTACTCAGCACTCTTCAAACAGCAAGAGAAATATGTCTTAGGTGTAAAGTGAGAGATTAAGTAGGAGGAAACAGTAGTGAAGAATGATAGGACAAATGAAAGACCCTCTCTGCACGCCTCTCTGAATTGGTCTTTTCCATTATTAAGTTCTTCACTATAAGAGAAAGGGGACAGAGATTCTGTGCTCCCACTGTCACAGCAAGTCGTTCACTTGTTCTTCAGCATCACAGAGAACAGTATATGAACTTCACCATATTTATATCTCTAATGTTATGCAATATTTTAGTTGCTACCTCCTTGCATATAATACCTAATTCAAGAACTAGTCTTGTAACAGCACTAACCAGCAACAAAAAAAATAAAATAAAATAAATCAGGTGATATATGGATACTTAGTTGTGTAACTCCTACAAAGCTGAATGAAAATAGATACTCTAAACTCCAACGCACTGCATTAAAAAGGACCGCCTCTGAACTGAAATGATGGATGGCTCCCTATACACAAACACTTACACACATGTAACCCATGATCCAAGTAGACCGGTAGATGACTGCGTGCCCTGGCACACTTTGGGCCCACGGGACTGTCTGGAGGCAGTTTGACCTGGTTCAGTAGAACTCCCTGCTAAACACGACAATTATTTCCTGAACCAGCTATTAAAAACTCCTTCCAGCAGCAGCCTTTGCAAGCTGCACATACTGCCACTCGCCCCAGCTCCCCTAGGAGCCCAACCACTCCTGTGGCTCTGGAATACTTTCAGTGCTCAGTCCCCAGCTCTGGCCTCCTCCTTAGAGCTGGCGGTTGTTGCATGACTGCCAGCATGAATACCAGTGCCTTTTGGCTGGGGAAGAGGTGTCATACCAAGCCTGGGATTTCTGGAATATGATACTAGGTTTTCTATATTGGTCTGATGGAGCTTCTAAATTTCCACCTTTGTTGCTTTATATAACACAACAGAAAGTATATTAAAAGATGAGTTGCAAAGTGAACAGCTAAAATTTCTGGAGTACTAGAATTGAGACTGCTTATTTCACCTTAACTACACCCTTCAGTCTCTTCATTAGAATAAAACCTGCAGAATCACATCTGATTGTAATGGGAGGACCCCTTGCCTTGTTCTCAGTGTTGGATGGGCACTGTTAACTGTATGAGAAAATATTTCATATTTTATTTTCTCATCACTTTTTAATGCCATGCCATATTTCCTGTACAGCATTCAAACTCTGCTCTGAAGACAGAATTATTAATGTTTGCAAAGACTCTCAGGCAGCATTGGCTTTTTTCGCTACGGTAATAGCATGCTTTAAAACACATGTAAATTTATCTTCTTAACACATGAGGAAACAGAGAACTATGTTCATCTCCAGCTAACAGGTCAGCAAATGAGGCATATACAAAATTAACTAAAAAGTCAGCACTGAGTTGTCATTTCCTTTTTTAAAGGAAGGGTCTGCATTTTCAGAATGCTGTGCATCATATGGCACAGTTCTGCTCAAAACCCAGGCTTCTGCCAGGAGACACATACTTATTGGTCCCAACTCATATGTAAACTTGGAGTTTCAGGTAAGCCATCTCTGCTGTCTTGTCCACAATATTAAAACCTGCAGCTCCTTCTCCAGCAGGCCTCAGCCACAACAAGACCTTCCTGTCCTCCCCTATGGGACCAGCCCACCGAACTGCAGCAGAGAGTCTCATGGATATATTTGCAGCAGAGAGACCTGCTGGCAGGTCCTTGCTCCAAGCCTCACACCAGCATGCTAATCTCAATCCTCTTGCTCAGTAAACTTAATCCTACTCTTACAGTAACTAAAAAGAAAGATTTCTAATGGGAAAGGATAGAAAACCTTAACAATTAGCAGTTCCATCAATCCTTTTCTATATATAAAATTAGTGATACTGAATTGTAAAATTATCACAGAATGAAGCAATAACTTTATAAAACAGAGCACTAAAATAGACTCCACAGGATTAACGTCCACAGTGGATTATCCCCTCCATACTAAATTGGGTAATGGATATCTCTGAATACGGTATTTCTTTATAGCAGAAGCATAAGATATTCTTTTAAAAAATATCTGTAATGTCTTACTTTACATAGGTCTTGTGTTTCCTTTTGCTGTTTCCTTCAGTCATTTAGAAACAGTGATCTTGACTGATGACACAAGTGCATATTCTACTTGAGATGTTTTAATATAATGGGAAGGACCACACAAGCCACACGCAATCTTCTTCAGAAAGATAGAGCAGAAGTCTCTGCATGAAGACTTCTGGTCACTAATGGAGTATGGTGGGACACAAGCAGGCAAAAAGCAGGCATTGTGGGGAAGATATTGTACTGAACTTGGAAGATATCTTCTGGTTCCTGGCTCTGCCACAGACATCCTGTGTGTCCTTGGATAAATGCCTCTTGTGAGGATAATTTCATTTATGTGCTCATGTACATAGTAATGAGGCTCATAAACAGCCTATAAATATAATCACTTGAAATCATTTTTAAGGTACAATCTCTCATATTCAGTGAGAGATTTCATATTCTCTTGGGACATGAAAAAGCGTTTTGTAGGCTAAAGGCATGAGATGGGTTTGGATCCATCTCAATTTCAGTAGCATCTGTGTGCATATTTAAATTTGGCATGTGCAGATCATTATGATTAAAAAAACCAAAAAAAACCCCAATACACATTATTTGCACTATTTCTCACTTTCTTTCTTGGACTGGATTGTTCCCATTTTTAGGAATTCAGACTGCAGGAAACAAGGAGAAACACACATATAGATGATGATATCTTTGAAATATGTACTGGCTCTGTGTCCTTTTAGTTCAAAATTCTTGGAAACGTCCTGTAAAAATCTGTGTGTGTGCGCAACTGTTGTAATTATTCACATAGACCCTACTGTAAATCACAGACTCATACGTGCATCTGGAAGTTACACGTCTCCACACACACAGAGTGAGAGTAACTATGCAGTTCACACATAAATTTCTCCAGGAATGGTAGTCCTAGATCCTTGGCAGATGTGCCAAATCTGCCAGCTAGGGTGGCATTTCACCATTTGTGGTGCAAACCTCTCCTTTACTGCTTCAGCGGGGCTGTTGATGCTCTGGCAGCCTCTGCTACAGACATTCAGAAATCCAGGGGAAAAACTGCTGCTCACAGGAGGTCTACATCAGGTGGGCAGCAAGTGCAATACACCACGGACCCTGGGACTAGCCAGCAAACACAAGCTGTGTCAAGGTTAGACCACCACAGTACTCGCAGTTTTGTTTGTGGATGCTTATTCAACCACTTCCTTTTCAACAGGAATGATCTCCTCCAACATACACCTCACAATTTTTGACCATCTGAGCTTAGAAGAAGCATGATTTATCTGGAAAAAGTAAAATTTTCAAGTGTATATATCTCTAGTCTGCCCCTTTCACCTATGATTTTTTTAAAAAGTACAACTACTGCTTTCCAAGGTAGACAAATCTTAAATAAGTCATTAGAGAAACTTTTTTTTAATTATTATTTTTTGTTTCTATTTTTATTTAACTTAAGATATCCAGTTAAAAAGCTATGCATATGCAATCATTTCTTCATGGGTTATTTACAGGCAAAAGAGTGTTTGTGTTTGAAAATTCACCCTATCAGGAATGCATTTGCCATAAAGCAAAGAGTTTAATAATACGAAAATATAGCTGAAAATACTCTTGATGATAGACTAGAAATAATATTCATTATTAATTTGTATAGCAACTTTTGTTTCCCTTAAATCTCTATAGCATTCCTTGCATCGTGTTACTATTTTCAAATAACTAGAAACCCCAATACCTTAATGATTCAGAGTACTACCAAATAGCCTAAGATTGTTAGAATACCAAAAAGTAGCAATTCCTAACATAAAAGGGAGTAGGCAACATGACTAAATTAAGGACTTAAGCAAAAGAGACCTGCTCTCTCCAAACAAAAAACATCTAGGTGCAATGCAAATAGAAAAAACTGACTGCAGCTTCTACAAGAGCCAATCATTCAAATGTGATCATTTACATATATAGACAGATATATGTATATATATATATGAAAGCAAGTACATAAATACTGTGATAGGTTTGTTTTTGTTTTCTTTCTTGGATGGAAATTAGAGTGTATTATAGTTAATCCAGTAAATTCAAGGTCATTTAAGGGCAAAGGTATGTTTTTGGAATTACTCCTGCTGTCTCATCTGTGGAAGAATTAAAAGCCCTAGCAATTAGGAACAGAAACCTTACCAAGGAGCACCCTTTCACAAGGGAAGGGAGAGAAGACATGAAATTAAGAACCAGTGTCCTCTTTCCTTGCCTCGCAGGAATGGCCTGAGCTATTTGTTAAATGCCTTGGTGCATGAACTTCTTGGTAACAATAAAGCCTGTGGCAAAGCAAGAATCTTGACACTCCCAAGAATTTGTTAATTTTGGCAAGTAAGCTATGTCTGGGGAGCTGAAGTGAAGAAATGAGGATGTAATAATGTCACATTGCAATATTATAACATTATGAATAACATTTATAATGCCATCAGATACCTTCCAAAATAAGACTATTGATATAGCAAAAAAAAAAGCCCAAATATTGGCTCATATTTTATTAAAGCTGAGGATACAGTGACAGCTCAACATTAAACTGTGTGTAACTGCAGGTTGGATACTCAAGAGAAGGTTTGGATAGTTTCTTGCTTGTATCCTTTTGGCATTTTTTTTTCCTTTTTTTTTTTGCCATGTAATGACAAGGACATTGCTTGTGTTCACTGCAATACCTCCAACTATACCAGCTGTGATCAGTAACACATTTACAAGTGTCTCACACTGCCCTTATATTGCTATTTTCTATATTTCAGGGAAATACATTCAACACACATGCACAGAGTAAATCCAAAATGAGTCTTAAATAATCTTGTTCAGGGCAACAGAGAATAATGAATGTGTCTTCAATGAGGGGCATAATTACAACAAGCTGTCAAAGGAAACTTTAAGAAGGTTTGGGGGCAGGGGGAATTAAAAGCTATTTACCTCTATCAAAGCAGAATGAATAAGGGTAATGAGTAATAACCCTGAGAAAATGACAACAAAGGGGAACAGTCTCAGAACCATGAGTGGGAAATTAATCAAGTCCTTCTTTTGTTAACAGGTGTTACACAATAAATTCCCTGTGTTCCACCCTGAAAAAGCATCCTTAATATCAGAAAAGAAAAAGTTCCTAGAAGTAAACAAGAAAAATGGTACCTTATCCTTACAATACATCATTTGCAAATGTCTCAAAGCACATTTCAGTTCGATAGAGTAAAAAAAAATTGAAGCTCGGTGTCTTATGGCATTTAGATTTAAATTTATAGAGAAAATATAACATCCTAAATTAACCAGTAGGCAATGGATTCATGACTAGGAGATCCATTTGGACAACACCAAGTGATTTTCAGGAAGCACCTGTAACAGCTAACAAAGTCCCAGTGTGCCTACTGGAGATATGCAAGCTTGAACATCTTGATTACATTCTACGACACCTCGGTCCCCTAAGCCAGGGAATACTTAGTTCAAGTCAGAGCAGCACAATGCAGTTGTGTAAACAGAAAACTGAAAATCAGGAAATCCTTGGTTCTAAAGTGGGATCCAACTGTGCCCCTTTGTCGTGTCCACAAAAAAGTTAATGAAGCAACCCAAGCAATCCACCCTATCCTTCCTCTTTGACAGAAACAGTAGTATTTAACTACCAGCCTCACTGAAGTGTTGGATGAATTAAATAAATTAACATGGATGGATTGAACAAGTTCACATCTTTTAACACATTCTAAGGAAGAAAAAGGCTCCATAAGAATTAAATATTACTGAAATAGTGAGATCTTTTCAAGGGGAAATTACTACATTTTCTTTATTTATATATTGATTACTTATGAAGGCAGAAAAACACAGAAAGATTAGATTTGACAGTTCTCAAGGAATGGTTTTCACTCTTACATATGGTCTTGATTTGACACTGCAAATAAAGATGTTATTCAGTGGACCCCAATCATGTTCTCAAACCACTCCCGGGGGCCACAATTTTAAGACTTTCTGTGCAAATTATCTTCTCTAATGTCCATTCCAGCTTATTCTTACATGTACTTGGGAAATAAGCATGCAAGAAGCATGTTACTGCTGCTCCGTGTAAAATTATTTGAGGGCAATCAGCTTACATGCTTACTCATTTCAGAGATTCTGAAATATTCACGTTCAAATTTATCTAAAAATCTAAACTACTGCTTACTGTCAGCTTAAGAAAAAGTGCAGGAAACTGAAACACAAGGGGGCACTTTGGCAAGGTCATTTTGCCCTTTATACGAAAGGACAAATAATGTAACTATGTCATATTTACAAACTGTAGTACATTAAAGTTAAAAAGAAAAAACCCTCAGCCGAGGTGGGGTGGAGGAGGGAAACAAACACAAACAAAACCCAACTCAACCAAACAAAAAAAATCAAACAAAACCCAAACAACACCTTTTCTTCACGTTTTTCATTTAGGCAATTGCTGTAGTTGTGGTGAGTGATGTAGGCAGCTGAATGCCAGTAGCTAATACAAATGAGACTGAATAGGAGGGCAGTGCTTGGAAAAGACCCTCTAGAAAGAAATGAGCCGTGTAGAGAAAACATGGGCACTCTTTTGCAGAATACAAGGCACAAAATTGCTTTAGAATTTTCTTTTCCTTTAGAAGCTATTTGAAAATAAATAATGTTCTTCTAGTATTCATAAATAATTTCTTTAAAAGGAGAATGGTCCTGTATAAGCTATTTCACTGTCAACGTCCAAAGAGAATGGAAGGGTTCCACAGGCACCTTCCTCCTTCATCTGCTTTGGAAAGTCTTCCCATAAAAGCTCTCATTATTATGCAGTTTTGCTTCATGTTGAACAAATACAATTAAAAGTAATAGTATATAAATATGAGAGTCATGGGCCTTGGATAAGTCAGTGAACCTAGCTGCATATTTGGCTCTTAAGTGAGATTTCTTATGAACGTATATAAGCTTTATGGCACATACTGGCTTGCTTTGTTTAGAATAAGACAGGAAAGTTGAACCAATCACACTAAATTTTGAAGAACCAATATATGTCTGGAAGTACACAAAAAGAAATCTTTACCCAAACTACATGCTTAGAATACACCCAAACTCTCTGTGTGTCATTGGTCATGCTGAGCAGACAGGCCCATAATCTAATCAACCTCAGACTGACTGTGAAACCAACAGCTGTGTCTGAGCAATTGGAAAAATAGATACAGAACAAAGGGGAAGACCCATCTCATCAGGGTTTCTCCCTCAAGTGCATAAACTCAGCTTCAGTAGAAAGTATAAATATTTCATTCACTATTTTGTACTGTAATTCTCCTGGGATTTGTGCTCCAACTACTTTCTTTTAAAGGTGCATTAATGTCTTCTTTTAACAGCATCCCTTCTAAACTTTTCCCCTTGCTTAATGGGCCTGAAGGGATTAAACCCTTAGCAGAAAAATGCATCTGTTGTACATAACATCACAGTATTAGACTATCATAATACCAACTCATTTATTTTCATTTTGTGGAAGTATACCTTCCCTTGAGAATGATGCTACAGGGTATATTTCCTTCCTGATGCTCCCTTTCATGTATTGTATGATGTTAAGGAGAAACACTTGTATTCAGACATCAGAAGCCCAAGGCCCACTNAAAAAAAAAAGAAGCCAGAGAGGTCTCTAGGCTGGCTAGCAAAGAGCTCCAGAAATTCTGCCTGTCTCAGAGAACATGCAATGTGTGTGTTCTTTGCACTTGTCACAGTTCTGGACATGGACCAGACAGAAGTGACTTAAATTTGCTTTTGCTTTGGGTGACTTCCTTGTACATCATCTCAGGAAAACTGAGCTGAACATTTCAGTGAGGTCAGCTGTGATCTCACTGCTTGAACATACATATACCACAGTAGTGAACACCAGCACAAACAATGGTGCCATTTGTCTTGTTTTGAGCAAGGCTTTGTCTAGACACAGTTACAGCTTCAGTAGTCCTGTGGCTTTGTATTAAATAAGATTCCTTGCATGGACTGTTTGTACTTTCCATAATTTACAAAATCAAGACCAGATCACCAAAATAGTCTTGCAATGAAGAAATTAGAGGGACTACAGGTAAACACTATAGGTAACTACTCTTGGTTACTTTGGTAACTTCGCTTTTGTAAGCTTAGCGAAATTTATAGTTCACCTGAATGGAAAGATATTACTTCATCTATAAACTAACTTCACTTTAACCCAGATAAAGGCAGTTGTGCATATTTGGTGCCAGAATCATAATTACTTAATTAATCCATTACTTAAACAGTTACATGATGGTTCAGTGTGATTTTCAAAAAGCATCTGGACACCCTCTCTGGGCTACATCCATGTGGATTTTGGGCAACTGCACATCTTCAATCACTGGCATCTAATTTTTCCAGTTTAACCTCCTTCACACTTACATGGCCAAAGCCTACCCGTCTTCCCAAAGCATTTCTAATGAGTATTATAATGGCACAACCATTTGGAGATCAGTGAAACTCTTTCAGTGTTTTCTTTGAAGGAGAACAGGCGCAGTGCAAAGCATTTCCTAGACACCCACAGAAGTAAATGCTGCTGGAGCTATGGCTGCTGCAGGCAACAGTAAGGACAACTCTCAAAACAGGGTGGACTTTTCTGCCTTCTCAGGGAGAGGTTAAAACAATCAGGCTTTCTCTCGTTGCTGCAACAAGCAGGATACAATGTAGTACCTCAGAGGGAATTACAAGGTGTCAAACGCTGTCATTCATTACATAGCGTCAGGTAACATTACGCACAAGGGCTGGCAAACTTCAGGACAGAAACATGTGAAGCTAGAAACAATATAGTACCGTGCTGCCTGCTAGGGTGAGAAAGGAAGGGCAGTCTTAGGCAAAATTTTCCAGGGGCAGTTTTGAAGAAACAGTTTGTCGAATTGAGTGGAGAAGGGTGTTTAATTCTCGCAGATAACATGCCAGTGATCAGGAAGAAATACAGAGCCAACGCTAATGGTTCAAATGGAGGTGCTGGCAAGGAGCTTCTTTTGGAAGGAGACAGATCTGCCGTGGTTCAGACTCAGTTTTAATCTACGTGGAACTGAAAACCCGAAGTGCTGGAGAGGGGAAATGTACCAAATTCTCCTGACTGTTTCTTCATGCTAGTTTTTTTTGCAGTATCCTGCACTCTTCCAGGTCTAAAGGCAGTCATCAGTCTTGCCTTAGCAGAAAATTAAGATGTCTGGTAAATAACAAAGGCAGAAGATGGAGGTGTGGGGGAGAGAGCCATTACTTCTCTCTCTCAGTCAGAAAGTAGATTATACAGCCTGCAGTATGCTTGAAATGTGACAGACTTCCTAGAGTACACAAATACGTTAGTCAATAGTTAGGATCTGTCTAAATGTATAACAAGCTTTTTTGAGAACTCATATTATCAGGGAGGGGGGTTAATGAACATCAGCACAAAACAGAACTATAGGTGCAAAATCTTAAAATGACAGCGAGAGGAAAATAACACCAGCTTAGAATCATTGCAGGCTTAGCCACTGAATGATGCTGAGAAGGGCACAGTCCCTGTTGACTGAAACTAGAGATGCATTCAAGCCACACAAATTCCAGCTCAATTTCAGACTTGCCATTATTTTTGCAACCTTGCACAAATCAGCAACCTTCTGTGACTGGACTGCCCTTGCTGTCCTTTTTCCCAGTGCAAACAGTGGAATAATCTGCTCTGCCTAATATGAAGAATTACTGAGGAAGAAATCTGTGCTTCTTATCCCTTTCTGTGACTTTTCTTTTTAATGTCAAGCTTTTCCCATTAGCAATAAAATGCAAATGCATTTGACTTCCATTGTGCAGCAATGTATGGTTGCATAATCTTTCAGTCTGGTCAGCTTTCCTAGTTGTCTTTCATTTTCTCTGCATAATATCTGTTTTTCAGACAACAGATTCTCCACTGTTGTCTTGGGACAACACTGGGACATCTTCCCTGAAGAAGACATTTTCTTGCTGTTTTGCCCTATTTAAATTAGAACTGATACCTTCTGAGATTCTTGCTAAAACTGTCGGGGCCATTTCTGCTTTGTAAGCTGACTACATTGTCAACTGTGTTTTTGCACTGGACAGTGAACACATACTCTTTTGTTGATGCTTTCAATATGCTGAACTATATAAAAAACAAGGGATAGTGTAAAAGGCAAAGAATAACAGAATTGTATTATTCAGCATCTGAAATATATTCATGTTCATTTATCTCAGAATATGGGTAGGATGCCTTAGTAAGGGTGGCAACTGTTATTAGATTACTCTTTTCCATACCACCAACACATGTCCAGCAAAATTACACAGTCCTACTGTGCAATTTTGTGGTCTGTTTTACTTTACTCTCAGCTGATAGTTCTCATTTATGTCTTGACATCATAGTATATATAATGTGGAAGCTCTTGAGACTAAGATCTTTACTAGGACATAAAAATTGACTTTTTTTTCCTGTTCTTCCTCTATTATGGGGAAATGTTCAATTAGAAATCCCCAAAAGACACAAAAATTTTAGTGTTTGGGGCCTTGGAACTTTCAGAATATCAACCCATTTTGAATTGACTCTTGTTAAGCACTGAGGATCAAATTTGCTGATCAGTTTTGAGAATATGGACACATCTATCAAATTCCTTTTACATCCACAGTGCCATCCCCACTTTTAGTAAATCTGAGATGGGTCCAAACCTGTATTGATCTTCAGACACTGGCTGTGTATACTAACCTGCACTTCTTTTTTCAGAGTGTATTTCAGTCATTGACAAGGTAACTAGACCACAGGGTAGGTATAATTCTAAACCACAACTGTTTCCACAGAAAGCCCCTTTCTGACTGCATTTTAAGTTACTTTACTCCAAGTCTCCTTCATCAATAAGTGTTGACATTTTTGCCTCAGTGTACGATTACCTGAATCATGTAGAAAAGGAATATATGAAATTACCAGGCACTTGTGATGGCTGGCCAGAAAGGTTATAAAAGCAATAAGCACCTGAGTCAGGTAAAAGGTTTGAATATGTGTGTAATATGAGAACATTCACATAAGTACTCTGCTCTAGTCAAATCTGCAATAAACACCACAATGCAGGTTGCATTTCAGCTTGTCAAACTGATCAAAACAGAAGTTGTGCATGTGAGCTGGAAATTAGAAAGAAGGGAAAAAAGGCTCCATCAGGCTTGTAGTTCATCTTTCAAGTGAGGAAATACTGATTCTGCACACATGCCTTTCTGTGGGATGAAGGTGTCCTTTTTTGTGGAACATAGGCAAAGGTAAGACAGGAACTTAGATTTTGTGTCTTTCCCCTTTCAGCTGACACAACAACAGATGTCCTGAGGATTTCTAACAGGAAACAAAGGCTGAAAACTCTGCAAGGATTTCAGGGTACCATAGAGCTGAAGTTGAAAAGCTTGAATCAGTATTGGGTCGGTCAGCCTAGCATCATTCTCACTGCAGGCAGAGTGTTAGCCCAGCTTCCTTTTCACCAGAACTCAGGAATCACCAGGTGGTGATGTCTGCCATGCTTCCATAGGAAGATCATTTTGTTACACTGATAGGGTCAAATTCAAAACTCACTATAGAGCTCCATCAATATAGAGCTACTCCACCAAAAGCAGAAGAGCTGTTTCAAATTATTACATAAAAGAAAAATTACAAGTTTTATCTGGATATAAGATGACCATTATTTTATTTACTTGCATGTGTATACACCTATTTTAAGAGGGCAAGGGTGACCTTGAATTCAAGGAGAGCTCAACATGCTTATATCTTGTAAAAGAGAAACCTGGCCTTCCTGCATCTTCCTCTGTTCTCCCATCAGATCCCTGCCTGATTTTCCAACTCCTGATCATTGCTCTCCAATCCCTCTGCTTCCCATCCCACTTTTAAGGACTGAGTGTGATAGCAGGAGCTGAAGTCTGGACTGAAATCCTACCAGCCTACCTCATGCAAGGCAAAGTCAGACATTGCGCATTCAGAGCTTGCTAAATTCCTGCTGGCTGCCTTGCACAGCACTAAGAAAGTGCAAGCCAGCTGACTGACAGTGACTGCCTCAGCCTCATGCATAGATTGCTCAAATGTAGGGCCAGATATATGGTAGAAAAGTTTCCCTAGAAAAAGAATTCTCCTAGCACTCTTGAGTAACATGGCAGAATTGAGAACCTGTTTGTCTTTTTCATTTGGATTTTAAAACTTCAGCTTCCATTCTGGAGAAGCTCCATGAGGTAAATCCCCATCTCCTCATTCCATGGTCTAAATCAATAAATTCACAGAAACGTACCAACTACAGACACATAGTGCCCATCTTTCGTCCTAGTTAGCTAATTTAGTAACTAATTCTTCTTAGAAGGACTATTTCATGTTCGTCAACTACTCCCATTGCTCTTATCACTTATAAATGTCCTAAAGAATACTTTGCTTAGAAATGGTCATTTAAATTGACCACCAAGAGTAATGCAGTTTTTATCTTTGCTGAAGGGGAAGACAACAATTGATTTTATTTAATCACAAATATCACTGAAGTTATATTTCTGTAAAGTCAATTTTCTAACCATACTACAAACAATCTCTTAAAAAAACCCCAAAAAACAAAAAACCTGTATTTGCCATACCTAAGGATCATACCAAAGCTTTGATGTGATTTAATAGCCACTAGCCAAAAAAAATCATTTGAAACTTCAGAAGATATAGAAAGTCATTGCTTCTTTTAGCTGATTATAAGCTTATAGCTAAGATTATACAAAACAAACTTTAATTATTGCTAATGAGCAACAAGAGTATAAATTCAAACTGGGTCTCATAGTAAAAAAAATGAACAGTGTATAAATAGTACCTCAAAATAATGTGCACTAGCTACCCTCTGTGCTAAAAATAAATGATCCTGCTATTATTCTAGTGAAACATTTTTTTAAATGTCCAAAACTGTGATCCGAGGCTCTGCGATTGACCCCCACCCATTAAAGCTGGTTAGGGAGAGAGTAGATGCAGCCCACAACTATGTAGTTGCCAGAAGAAATCTTACATTTTGCTCGTGGAGAAGGACAAAATAGTTCTCTTTGCTGTGTGATAACATATCTTCTGCCCATTTTAATGGCAGTCAGACCGCTGCAAAACATCCAAAATACCTAATTTCCAAATCAGGCAACAAGTTTAAACCCATGAAAATATTAATAATTGTTTCTTGCCAGCAAACATAAATAAACATTGCTAGAAGATAGCAAATAGACTGAAAGCATGGAAAAGTAGAAAAATCTTAAGGCTGTCAGCAGTTCCCAAATACTATGATTTCCATGTAACTGGGATAAAGAAGTCAGACACTGCCAAAGGTTGTATTACTGGAAATGTCACCACTTAGGCCCTATTAACAGCCTATTCTTTGTCTGCAGACACGGCTGAGAACTTCTCAGTGCCACTCTCCAACACACCTGGATCAGGTCAGTAGGGCTGGACGGACCTTGGCATCTCCCGAAGCCCAGGGTGTCCCGGTATGCACATTTCAGACTGTGAAGAGTGCTAATCAATACAGCAGTAAACAGAAAACATTTTGGAACTGATGGGAATACAGAGCTGGCCAGTGAGCAGGAAGGAAAGCCTCGGGTCTTTCTGCCAAGGACCAAAATTCTGATCACAATATAAGGCCTGTTTTGCAAAGTGATTTAGCCAAAATTTGGCCCATATAGAGTAGCCATAATCTATAATTAATAGAAATGTTGGGTATTGTTTATTTTATATATAATTCTAATTGTGATTTTTATTAATTATTTTCCCTACAATTTAAACTTTTCAAATTACTTCTTTTATTTTGCATACCCACTAGCATGGACAGTTGTCTATTTCACAGATTATCTTAGTCCAAAAGGAAAGAGGAGGAAGATAACAGATGTACTGGAAAACCTTTACTTAATATGACAGTGTTCTTCATGCTCTGACAACTCAGCCCAGGGGTTCTGATGACATAATTAAAATTAAACCTAACCTTTTGTCCAAAACCCAAGCACTTAGTTATATTTCAATTTTATTCAGAAAATATCATGGGAATAGGCAGGGTTTTTTAACAAAATATTGTTTACTTTTTTTTTAAAAAAAAAAACCCTCCTCAAATTTCAAGCTATTTGTGACACTTGTGGAGGTGGTTGTACATAATCCCAAGAGCTATTGATGACTAATTAAACACTCCACCTGGAAAATAAAGTAATATTTTCAGTTCAAGTGTTTGTTCAGATGAGAGGTATCCAGTCAGTTGGCAGCAGCTTAAGTAAAACCTCAGAAAGTACTTGAGCCCTTCTACCATCTTAGCTATTCAATTCTTAACCCTTCAGCCCATGGGTATCAACTTCAGATTTGGTACACCTAATGGGTGTTACATCTTTTACTTTTAGGGGTAGTGTCTCTTCGACTTCAAACACTACAGGAAAAAGTGGCACCTGAACACAGGCAAGTAAATAATGCCATTTCCACCAGAAACAACAACAATTTCTCTTTCTAAGGAGATCCTCACTCTCACATGCAACAATTAACTATTCTTTCTCAATTTGTACCAGTAAATCAACTCCTACTTACAACTTTAATCTTCACTACTAGTGTATTAAATTGTCAAAAATACATTTTTCTCAGACTGTCCCTCACAGGAACAGCCTAAGGGGGGAGTTCTCCATAAAAGCCGTTAAGAACAATTGCTTCTCCCATGTTTCCTCAGAACTCCTGCTATGCCTCCAAAAAAAGAAACAACACTTCTGGCTCAGAAACTTCTCGAGAGAACTGGGGAGTCCAAGCACAGGGAATGACAGGCAAACTCGGTGCATTAGCAAACGACTTGTTTCTGTCACTTCACTGGCAGAAACTCCCAATGCTGTCCAGATTACCCAAGCCAAACCTACTCACCCTCAGCTCTGCCCTTGGAAGAACGCCGTGGGAAAATGCTTCAAAATGGAAAGGAAAAGTCTGAAGCATAAACTCGCAGATCCATACTCCTTGCATGAAAGTGAAGGCTAGAAAAACTGCTAATGTACATACTTGGGGAGTTATATTAAAGACCATTATTTAAAAAGCTGGTTAAAATTGTTACTCTGTCACAATATTATTAGTGAACAGCAGGCAAAACTAGGCTTGTTTTGTTGAACTATATTTCACAAAAGATACATTTATTTATTTTTTCCAAAATGTCCTATGTCTAAAGACATTCAGCAAATAATTTGCTTTTTTGAGGATGGTAAATTATTGTTGGAAACATTTAGAAATACCTTAAACTTCCTGTGGCATTAAATTCTCAGGGCTATTCTTTTTACATGTTTACTTAGATTTGACACTGCAGTTGTGCTGGTGGCTGTCCTATATAGTTCTCTCAGTCTGCTGCTTATTTGCAGCAAATAGAGCTCAAATGGAAAGTGCTTCTTCTTCTGTACCTTAAAATTAATCCTGATTGAAGATTATGGCTCATTTTAAGTAGTTTAAAAAACAAAACAAAGCAAAAAAACCACCACCCTCCCAAGTACAGCAGCTCCTTCTTGTATGGCAGGATGTCCACATATGCAGGGTGGCTTTTCAACTGGAATGAACTGTCATATTAATGGAAAGTGGAAATTTGCCAGTTAAATCTGTAGCTGATTTCTAAATCATCTGAATTTTTCCTTAGGAAGAAAATCAAAATCACTCGGGAAATTAGTTTACTTCTCACCTTCTTGGTGTTAAAAGCAGAATGTAAAAATCTGAATTCAAAACCAGGAATGACTGACAGACTATTTCCTCAGCAAAGGGTTATTATGGGAACATATAAAACTGGACAAATATTCTAAATTCATCCTATAAAAAGAAAGCAAAACACTTTTTTGGTTGTTTGTTTTATGCAGGTATCAAATAAAAAATTCTGTCCTACAGATTATAGACTTGAAAAGACACTCTAAAATGTTCTATTAAGATCTCACTTATCATTAGTGCTGAATTTAAATTAGTTTCAAACCTACTGAACTATCACTTTGCAACATATTACATACCCAGGATTACTTCAATTTTCATCCAGTGCTACTAAAAATTCAGCTCTCCTCCTCTGCCACATCGTTGTGTACATAATGAACTTCATGATTTCTTACAGGCACAATCTATTGGTTTTGGTTTGACTTTCAGTTAGTTTTCCCCGAGTCATTTTTCAGTAAATGAAGAAAGCCCAAATACAAGAACTTCCCTTATGAGATTTGTCATCCTATTTTATTACAAGACAAGATACTTGGACTCATAAAAGATTAATGTATTGAATAGGTCTTTGCAGAGCATATGCTTCAAAGTGCTCACCCCTCATGTCACCTCTAATATGTCCAACAGCATACTCTTCTGGAATTAAACAAACAAACAAACTAAAAAACCTGTGTAATTTCTCTAAATCATAGATCAAATCTGTGGAGGCTTCTGCAAGTCTGTGGAAAAAATATTTTACTTGACCAGGCCACATTTCATTTGACTTTGTACTTTGACTTTCAAAGTGAGAGATCAAATATGTTGTGGGGAAAATATATCCCAAATGCTGCAGGGTGATCCATGTGGGGAGCCACCCTCATCTCTACCTCAGGCAATCACCTCTGTGCACACGGATTTAATGTTGTCTAGAACTGAGAGTAGTTTCAAAACATCAGGATGGCTAAAGGCAAGTATAACTGCATCATTCTGCTATGGGGGAAAATGGTACAGAAAAAAATGGTTAACACCTTCTGGTACATTTAGTGAGGTGGTAGGTAATAAGAAATACGAGTGCTAATCTCAGTAAGGCTCCTCATCTAATTTCACTCTACATCAGTTCCCCTGAGCTGTAAAGAAAATGCTCCTCCATTGAAATACTGAGGCTAACTACTAATACTTGCAGGAAACTACAGAATTCTTTTATTAATTAGTCTGAAAAACACCATCAACCAAAGTGCAAGGGAACCTCACAATTCCTGGGTCTAGAACCTGGGCTTCTTTCAGCAGTCTGCATTGTCTCAAAGGGGACAAAGGCAATTTGCTAATAAAAAGGGTGATGAAAATGCATCTTCTACAACTACCAAAATAATTTCTAAAAATTAGTAAAAAAAAAAAAAAGTTAAAGTAAGCAAAAGCAAACAGCAAAGGTATATTCCATGAAACAGAGCTGGGTGCTGAGAAAAGAGCTGAGGGATGAATCCAGCTTTGTACAGCTCTGTAAGTGGGTGGTTGTGTTAAATATACTTTATTTCAGCATTTTTAAGCATTCTGAACACTTCTAACTAAATAGTTGGAAATAAGAACTATCCACAATTGACAGAACAAATGTAAGCAACAGCAACCATACTAGCAATTATGTAAAATGTGTCTAGGGAATTTCCCTCCATCAACTGAGAAAATAACGCTGAAGAAAACCATATGGGGATGGAGCATAACATGAAAATATTTTAACTGTTGCAACAATAGCAAAAGGACAAGGATTTTCTGTGGGAGCATTTTCTTAGATGCCATTTCCTAGAGACTACGCATTTGTCTTCTTTACACATTGCAGGACTACTGTTATTTTAATATTCATGTAATATAAGAGCAGATACAGATGTGAAAGGTGAATTTCCTAACCACACAAATATTCCAAACATTATTACTTATACATTTGGGAAGTGAGGCAGCAGAGTATTATCAAGGCAGCTTCTTAAAATGAATAGTGTTATTACTTCTCTCCCCACCCATCCTGGAAAGTTAGTTTATTATCCTGCAGTACTCCAGGAAAATTATTGCTATGCTACAGTTTTATTTATACATTTTATTTAATAAAATGTGACCAAGATAAAGAATTTTTCCTTCAAACTTTAAAGATTAGATTGACCTATAATAAAAGTGATTCCTTTGTAGGATTTCATTTAGGGAGATTTGGGGGCCTTTAAGGATTCATCAAAATATTAAATTATGTTAATGTCTACAGTAATTCATCTCAGGAAGACTTTTTTTGTTGAAGTTTTTTTTGTTGTTGTTGATTGGTTGTTTTTTTGCCTCCTTGTGCTAATTTGCATTTACTACTATACAGCACCCTCCCCTCCCATGCACAAAATCCAATAGAAGCAAAGTGACTAGCCAAAAATAAGTCCGTTTGTGGGGGTACACTCCCATTTACAGGTGAGGGTCTTTGAATTTTTCACCATTTGTCGAGCATTTCTTTTGGGCTGGCAGATCTGATGAGTCAAACAGTGACAATTCTCGTTTTCTGCAGCATCTGAAATGTCCACTCATTGCATCACTGACAGCTAAAATTAGATATTTGGCAAAGCAGTCCTAGGAACTAAGGGCTTGATTAAGTTGCCTAATTATAGCTGCCTAGTACCATTTGAGATGCCCCAGAGTACCTCCGGCAACCACAGAGACCTGGCAGGTATCACACAAAACCTACAGGAGACCTGTGGTCCTGCAGAGCAGGAGCTGCAGACAAGCAATGATAACCCCTATGACATTTTGAAGGGCATGGGCAACTTTTTTTCAGACTCATTTAGGAATCGTGCACTACCTGCTTGCCACCAGGATATTGGAGAGATCAATTCTCCTGTCTTGGCTTGTTCTTGCCTTGTATTCCCTCTCTTTGCAGGCGGGTGCATGAACTCTCAGTGCTGCTCTGTGCCTGCTCTCTGGCACACAGTACGGAGAACACAAAATATGAAAATAGGTCAGAGCAACTGTTAATTTTGGTGGGGTGAAAGTGGTGGCAGAGAATCTCTTCCAGGGAATGGAAGGAAGGGCTTGCATACTTTCACCATATTCATCTCATCACTGAAGGAAAAAGAGATCTGCTTAAGGCATTGTTCATGCTAGTTCCTATTGTGTCATGGGTTTTCCCTGGAAGTGTCCAAAGCAGAATCCAGTCTTGCTTAATTTGTGAAATTTGACATGATTTCAGACTGGGGTTGATAAGGTTTGTGTTTAGGGAGTCTTGATGGCATCTCTGAACATTGTAATTCTTCATCTATGTCTCTTTCCTGACAAGATTGTACAAAAGTAGAATAAAAAAATTGCTTTATACTTCTTTTTCACATTGAGCTGAAAATGGCTTTCTTGAGAGTATGCATTTGCACTGGACTCAAGAAAACAGACCCCTATGGAGCATGAAATGACACTGGGGAATATATTTTCCTTGACATACTGGCATTTTTCATCTATCTGAGGCAGCTATCCACCATCCCCTCCTCCCCTTTTATTTTTAACATAGTTATGAAGTACCTTATATCAGCATTCATTCTTATATTCTCCTTAAAAAGAAAATGAGCACCAACAGTACAGAGGGACAAATAACAGTTATCATAATAAAAATATGGTCTCAAAGAACCAAGCACTATTTGGAAAATGGTATAAAAATTACAATGCTCATGTAGTTTCCCAGTGCCCAAAATTTCACATTTACTCATGAAGGTATAAAATATTTCCTAGAAACTTGCTTAAATTATATGAAATCTAATAGTTCAATGCCCAAGGCAGGGCTAATAAACTTTCCCTGCTTCAGCCCACCAATTCTACTGCCTGAATAAGCAATACTCAGCAACTACCACAGCTCAAGTGTCTCCTGAATATTAGATCCTTTCCTCCAACAAAATAACTCTCATTGAGGCCAATATTTATTCTGACTGGCATATTTCTCTTCAGACCTGCAATTTGCTTTTTTTTTTTTTTTTTTTCCCCAAATCTGAATCAACGTACCTTGGCCTTACATTTCTCCAAGAGGGAAACTGCTTCCAAGCTCCTCCACTTTCTCATTAACTTAATCTGTTCAGTTGCACAATAGATTGGTTAATATCATTATTAGTGATAAGACTGAAGTTATTCTGCCCACCGTCATTATTAAACAGTGCATTCAAAGCACGAGCTAGAAACAGCATGCTTTAAACTGTGGCTAAAATGGAACAAATGTTTAAAACTAGTATTCAGTTCTCAGCCAGAAACAGAGAGCTGGACACAATTCTGTGCACTGTGCTCTGGGATGAGCCTGCCTGAGTAGGGAGGTTGGACCAGAGGACCCACTATGGTACCTTCCAACCTGACCCATTCCTTGATTCTGTGATGTCTGTGTACCCCACACGCAGAAGGAATAACCTCATGGGAAGCACAGTTTAGACTGAGTGAAAATATCAGTGTTTGGTTAGAGTTAGTTTGGCCTCATTTTCATATCTAAAAATTTGCATGCCCTGGTTTGAACCATTTTATTTTCTTTATAACTATTAGCAATGTTTTTATGAAAACAGGAACCAAGAAATTATCTTCAGCTTGACTGAAAAGCATAACACAAGTTTATGCTGTCTTAATATTAACTTCAAGGAAACAAGGAAACTTTATATTTGTTTCAATATTAGTAAATTTAATATAAATTAGTAAAAAAAAAATATATTGATACTCTATTTAATTACTGTCCAACATTTAGCAGTCTCAAGTGCTTTAAAGTAATTCTAGATACACGGGATTAGATTTGGAGAATTTTAAAATATAGATTAGCCTATTAAACAACATTTTGAACAGATTTTAACAAATTACATTTGGATTAAGAAGATCATGTATTAATTTATGCCTTATGTTTCAGCTTTGGTCATAAATCTGTCATAATGCTACAGAGAATAAAAGTATTTTAAGATGGGTAGAGATGGGAGAGTAGGAGAGAAAATGAAAAGTTTATGAACTGCCCTCCTATTTCTACACTGTAAAAAAATACACACTTCCTATTAAAACCCTATGGCACCTCAATGCGACTATGACTTGAGTAGCATCTGGCAATATCAGATAGACTTTCTTGACGAAAAGAAAGTCTATCTGTTTGGCTTTTAAACAATAACAAATAACCCAAACCAACATTTTTTATCGTATCACTGTACCAGGCTTAAACAATCTGTACAGGGGAGCGGATTTTTCAAGAGATTTTGGATGTATGATACCAAAGAAATGTTGTGGCATCTGAATCATTAATATAAATCTGGTGAAAAGGTTTCTTGATTTGCTGTTTGCGTTGTTTAAAAGTAAACACACAAAGCATTTGCCAATTTTAATCTTCTGTTTATCTCAGAAACTGTACACCTATTCCTTATGCTTAGAAAGAGCAGCACCCGTGAATTTTTATCATGACCCCAAGCAGCAAGAGAAGCAGCCTGAGACATATTGCAAAGGCAAATGTTTAAAGTTTGTATCAATTGACATGTGGGACGAAGGTAATTTACTCAGTGAAGGAAGAACCCCCTGCTACATTTAATCATGCTCAAGTACATGGGAAAGTGCCCTTACAGCTGTTGTTTCCCTCTGCCTTTTTAACCCAACTACTGAGAAGTCCTTTTCTTCTCACGAAACACCTTAAACTTAAAGCCTAATTAAACTAGTAAAACACCATTAAACCTGGTGGGCAGACTTATCTCCAGCCACTATAATTTGCAATTAGATTTTGGGTGAGGGTAGAGGAAATCAATGTTACGGTCACCCCTTAATGAGAACATAAACACTTCAATATTAGAAGATTATTTTCTAAAAATCCCCACAGGTAGGCAAGAGATTCTTTTACCTGTGAAAAAAACCAAAACATTAAAAAAAAAAAAATCTCTTTGCCTCATGTGAAAAAGGCATTTTCCTTTCTCTCATGATCTCTGTAAAGCCAAACGGGGACAGAACAAAACAGTATGTATGTCTGTATATCTACATATAAATATAACCATATATATATATGTGTGTGTGTGTGTGCGTGCGTGTGTGTGTGATCAAAGCACGGTCAGGGCAAAAGTCAGAGCCAATTTGCCTCTTTTTAGAACTACCAGAACCAGGCTTGTTCCAGTGTACTGGTACAATAGATAATAAAACCCATAAAGACAAAGAAGTCCCCAGGCAATCACACCTTCCATCTTTTGATCATCAGTGAACACAAATAGGAATGTCTTGGTTGAGACCAGTGGAACTTCATCACCTCTGGTCATCTGAGGGCTTGGCTAATTGCATTCTCTACACAGAAAGAGCAAGTGTATGCTTTGGGGTTTTTATAGAGGGGAAAAAGCACAGGTGAAATATCTGTGGGAAACATTCTGCACAGCAATACAGACCATCAGCTCCTCAGACTGGAATCCGCATTATAAATGCTGCAGATCTGCTAATACCATCACCATCACTGAACAGCAGTGTAGTTAAGCACTTCATCGAAGAAACCTTCCCTTCTTCACAAAACTTAAGAATTGCGCAAAGCAAGAAAAAGGCTTCTCCTCAAAGGTATGTAATCTGCCTAGGATGACACTTAAGTTTCTCCTTCAGCTCTCTGTTTGCACCAGCAACTCATCCCTTTGTGATCACTAGCCTTATTTATATCTGCTTTTCAATTACATTTTATTGCCCGGAGTTTATAGCAGAATGAAGCATTTTCATTGTGGATGTAGAAAACTTAGATGTTTTTATTCCTCCAGGTATATGACTTCTAAAAATTTATAGGGTCAATTTAAAAAGCCTTCCTTGAGTGGCAATGACATCTCTGTTGGGCCGTGGGTTTACTTGAGGTTTTTTGGTGGGTGAGGCACAGGGTGTTGGGTTTTTTAAGACAAACTTAAATATGATAAAAAGAAAATTCCTTAAGAATGCTATAGATAGCAGTGTAAGTTCACTTTTGCTGAAAGAGATTATATTTAGTGTTTTTTCCCTCCTTCTTTATATTTGATGTCTTATTTATGCACAGTTTGGCTGTTTCCCCCAAAATGTAGTTTGATTGGAACTTTTCTTTCTGTGTGGGTTTATGCTTTCATTTTCAGAAGAAAAAAAAATCTTTACTATTCCCCTTCCTTTTTTGGCCCTAAAGAATGAAAAGTATTTTCAATCATGCCAGTTCTCTATCCAGAGAGACCCCCAGCAACAGAAAGACCCCTAATGATGTTAACAAGACTAGAAAAGGGTGTTTGTTCACATGGAATATCTTAGAATAAAATATCAAAATTAGATGTCATTCAAATCAATTAATTTATTTTTAGTTGGTTAACAAGATTTCAATGCTGGTTGCCCTTTAAAAAGTAGTTATTCGTGAAATCAGGCAACTTAGCCATCACAAAAGCGCTAACGTGTTTCACTTTCTTTTATTAATGTTATGTGAAATTTTTTTCTGCCTCACTAACATTTCAAGAGAAACAAAGTGATTGTCATGTGGTACGCTTGGCCCTGGAACAGCAGCACAGCTATTTATTCCCAGATTCTGAGCATTTTTTTAGATTTACACAGCAGCCTGTATTTTCTCTGAAGGGTATTATACATCTTACAGTAAGTAGATATAATTTCCACAGTCAGTTTGCCTACTGTATGATACTTGGCTGTAAAAACAACAAATTGAAAGTTTTGTCCTCTTCCTATTGCCCCTTTTACCTCAAATTAACTCCTCTGCTAAAACCAAACCAAAACAAAAACCCAAAGAAAAAAACAAAAAACCCAAACAAAAACACACCATGCAGAGAATCACAAAATTACTCCATTTTGAGTTTCAGAAAAGCCAAAATGACCAAGCTTCTGCTTCAGACACCCTCTACTGGAAAGCATCAAGTTTATCTCTCTGCTGCTGAAATAACTCATCCTATGGGGCGAGTGGGAAAGCACTAATGCTTAACTGCCCGAAAAGACTGGTATCTATTCTATAAATCATTGTCTTGCTCTTAGTAGAAGGAAAAGATTTGATGATTAAATTATTTATTTCAACAAAGGTGGGAAATGTGAATCTGGCTTCTTTGATGATGAAACAGCAAAAATGACTCTATTCAAAATTCTGTGACAACAACCCTTTAGCATCAAATCAGACCTCATAGGTTTCCCTGGAATGGTGCAAGTGTCATAAACTTATCAGCAAGCAAACATAGGGACTGAAATGAAAAGACTTAACCACGCAGTCACCTGACTTATTTGCCCCACAGGGGAGAAAAAAAGGTTATGAAACTTGAACTAAATAGCTTTAAATTAAATCTGTTCATTTTGTGCAATTCTCAAACAACAAGTATGACAGCACAAAGCTCTGCAGTTCTAAGTGACCACAGATAGGAACTCTGTTTACCTGTGCAGAATTTTGTTCTGTAAGCAGTTCTCTTTTATCATTAACTTATTAAATATCTATTGAATACACTCATCTGGGCTGAAACCTCTGTGTAGCCTGAGTATTTAACTATTGGTGAGTAGGGCTGCACTATAAGGGAAGCGTGAGAACTTTCACTCTTCAGAAACACATGCTGTGAGCTACATTTTTGAAATCTTGGTCCCCATTTTCATCATGATAAAAGAAAAAAATATTATCTAAGTAATGAGGGATCTACTATCACTGCTTTAAAATTCACACCCCAATGAACTAGTTGGAGAAGGCTCACACATCCTTTTTTTTCACATAGAGTGCCAAGAGAGTCCTTAAAGGACTGAAAAGATGATTCTCTCAAGCTTCAATCTATAATCTTTTACTTTCCTATTCCCAAATAAAATATTAAGATAAACAGCCTGACTTTGTACCAAGCATTGTTCACCGTACGCTCTCCTTGATGATGTTACAGCTTTCACAGTTCTGCTTGACCTGCCTAATGTACTGTATGTGGGACAGTGAAATTCACTCCTTTCTGAGAGACCATGCTGAATTACTATTTCTTTCCCAGGACTCAGAGGTGAATAATTGCACCTGTCCTCCTTAAGCAGACAAAAGGCACTAAGTAGCAGTCAAATGGAAAGAAAGATTTAAAAAGAAAATCACTTTATAGTTTGGCAGGAAAACAACTAAATCCGACCTTTCACCCAGCTGTATACAGTATAAGAATTTCTACTAGTGCAGCTTCCAAGAAAGGGAAGTCTTCAAAGAGAGACTACCCTCAAAACAAAGCAAAAAATGAGGTGCTTTCCAGAAGCTTAAAAGATCTTTTTAAAATAAAATCATTGGGAAAAAAAGGCGAAAACAAAAACCAAACCAAAACAAACAAAAATCCCCAGCTACACATTTCAGCGTTTGTGGGCAAATGTTGTCATTTACATGATACAAACACAGAAACATAGTAAGACAGGGGAACAAATAAAACCACGTGGCTTTTCCAAGACAACACAGAGACACAGTAGTAAAACCTAGCATAGAGAAGAAGTGAAAATGCTGGAACAGACCGCAACCTGGAGCTTCCTGACAACCTTCACACTGTGTCCTATAGAATCAATTAGGTTGGGAAACACCTTAAAGACTGAGTCCAGCTGCAGAGAGTCTGCAACCATGCTGAACATAAAGGCTGAGTTTTGCTCTCACTGACTGCAAGCACTTGGCAGAGAGATCCACAGTGGCTCTGGTTTCAGCAGAGCAAGCCACGCTGGCAGGCATCCAAGGACAGGTCACCAGGGCAGAAGGACAGAGCCTCAACAGAGCATTTGCCTTTGGTGCCAGGAAATTCCTAGCACCTGACCATGCCAAAGAGCTAATGCTTAAAAAGATGAGAAAAAAAGCGTGAAAGGTGAAAATACTGCAGAGAATCTCTGTAAAGACCTTTGCAATATTTCCAGGCCCTTTCAATCTTTTTCCTCTTGCATGGAAGCTGAGGAAGCTGTGTACTCAAGAAGATAGGTATTTGTACATGAATAGATCAGATAGAACAATATTCTGCTCCTTGTGAAACCTAAAGGTAGTCAGCCTATTTGGCAAAATCCAGGCAGCACAGTTAAGGAGTTAAAGGAGAATGCCATAGAAAACAATACTAAAATATTGGCAGCCCCCAAATAAAATAAAATAAAAGCAGAAACAAAGGAAACAAAGGGGAGATCTGCCTTGGGGGGAAATGTCCTTGCAGAAAGCAAGTCTCTTTTCCCAAAAGCATAAATATCTGTATTTAATATCCTTAATGAGAACCTGACACATCATAGAAGAGAGACACCGGTTGAAAGCAAAGAAAATAACTAACCATACTTGCTTTCAGCTAGAAGTTTTGGTCTTCAGTACAATATGTCCATCACCTTATAGTTACAGGTTTTAGAACAAAAGTAAACACTGCCAAGTTACATACTTGGAAAAAATACAGAAAACCAGTCTGGTTTGACAGATAAGGCACCAAAATGGAATTAATGAAAAGCAAAGCTTACTGACACTCTTTTCCTCCAACAGCTGCATGACCTTGGGTAGGCTCCCTTCTTTTAGTGCCCTGCTTTCTGTCCCATCTATCTACATGCTTTGGGATAGGGACCTTCTTTTACAGCCTTTTGGTACAAATATGAGGTCAATAGAGCCTTATCACAGAAATAGTCAAGTGAGGTGAGGTGTTCCCTGAATACGATAAATAAATAAAGACTGTTACTTTGTGGATCTTTGTTTTCCCTCTCAAAAGCTCCAGCTCCCTCCTTCATGTGCCATGTGGAAACCCCTTTCAAACAGTGCTTTCAACCTCCCCAACATAAAGTAAGTTCTCACACAGTAACCTTCATCTTGAAACTGTCCTAAAGTCAAGAAATCACTGAAAAGCCTGACCAAGACAGATGCACCAATCATATTGTCTCTCAAGGTGTTTCTTTTAAGGGAAGCCCAGGTAAAAAAAGCAACAGAAACACCTCAACAAAGGTGACAAAAATAAAAAATTAGATTATTTATGAAATTAAGCATGGTCATGCAAGGAACTCCAGGATTTTGATCTTTTTCAGATCATGTGCTTGCAAATATAGTGCTAAAACACTGGTGGAACATATGCCAGAAATCAGCAAGGGACAAATGATCTTTCATCAGGATTTGGGTTTGTAGTAAAGCAACATTCAAAATTTGTCAGGGGTAAAAACCCTGAAATGTCATCAAAAGAACATTTCAATTTTGACAAATCAGTATTTTCCACAGACATACATTTCTTCCATCTCCCTTTGTAAACAAAAGTCACTGCTGACAGTGCTGTTGACTATTGTCCCTCGTGTAAAGTAAACCTTGAAGCAAAGAGGTAGGTCTAAGTGCAAAAGGAAAATTTCATGTCCTATGCCTTCGCTGAATTGGGTGGGTTTATATTAAATCAATAACCCCAATTAAAATTAGGAGAGAAGGGAAAGAGTCCACCAGCAAAATTACTTGAAGTAGTATTTGTTCAGACTAACAAAACTCTTCACCCTCAGAGGCTGCAATACAACCAGGAAGTTGCCTGAGTGTGTTAATTATTTAACATGAAAGCAACACAGTTGCTGGCCTTTTGAAATAATCAATCTCTCAAAAAGTGTCATGTGTCTTCAAAACATGTGACAGGTTGGCAGTTTGTAGCATCTACTGTCAAGCCCTAAGACCAGGATTTTCTCTGGAGCCTGGAGGAACTCATCACCTTTACTAACAAATCCAAAAGACAACCTGTCTGGCTTACTGAAAATGAGATGGAGAAGCTAAATCAGAACTGTAGGTCCCTTATTTGCTAAATTAAAGCAGAAATCCAAAACAAAAATAAACACTGGAAGCATGTATATGCATATATATACACACAGGTTTATGAATACAGACATAAATGCATAGAGATATGTATAGGTAGATATGTGCAGCTGTAAATTATAGACATTTGCTAGGATCTGTATTTACTGCCTCCTACAAGCCTGTTTTACAGTTTAAATTTAGGGAATTTTCTTTCAAAAAAAAAAAAAAGAAAAAAGGAAGAAAAAAAAAAAGGCAGCATCTGCTTTGTCTTTTTAAAGCATATTAAAAAATTCCTTCTTTCTGAGTATCTTCCACTTCAGTATGTGACAACAAAAATATAGAATCAGCAAGAAATATCCTATAGAGTCTGTTTATAAACAAAAAAATCCCATCTCCGAAATGGCTGCCCTTATTAGCGCTTGGAGGTGGTGAGTACTTATTTTACCAATGTTGTAAATATATATAGAGAGAAGTACTTTTTTGTAATCTCGAGGATTCCAATTATATTTTCCTCAGAGAAATCTTTCTTCCCAAAGACTTTTTCCAATCTTGTTAATATTAATTTTTCAGGAAAAAACCCCACATTTTTTTCCTGTAGCTTTTGTGGGAAATTTGGGGTTTTTTTTCTGTTAAATTACATACTAGAAACAAATCTACAAAAGACATCAACAAATACCAATCTACAATCTTAATCTGTTGAAAAACTGTAAGATGACGTAATACCTGTGATGTATAAATGAGTAGTGGATATAGGGAAAAAAACCCAAACAAACAAAAAAACAAACATTAAAACAACACTCACACATAAAAATCAGAATTCTGAAACCAAAGATCTCCAAACTCAGATTTAGGTGAGACTTTTCATTTCCCCACACTCTTTGAAAAATACTTGTTGCAAGTCAGTTGAAGCGTTCTGGGTTATCAGTGCTCTCCCCTGTGAGAGGCACTGCCCTTCCCAGGCAGGGCATTCAACTTCACAATTGCCATCCCCCAAAAGTCCTCAAGAAAGGAAAAACTCACTTGGTCAACCTGAACCACCCATAGGCAGTGCCCTCTCACACACTCCACATTATCCCTCTCGGACTGGACAGGCAGCATCTGCAGCACCGGTACCTTTGCAGGAGCCACAGACAGCATTTCACACAATTATTCCAGTATCTGAATATTCAGAAATGAATATTTCTGAATAAAACTACTCTTTGAGATAAAATACAGTAAACTACTTCGGCTAGAGTCCCATATTACTGGTGACTTTTCCCTACAACCCTTCTCAAAAGTTCAATTTCAAAGCTTAATACACAAAACAAATATGCTGAATACCTCAAAGGCTGAAGATAAACACATTGGTGGATTTTGTGACTTTTTTTTTAAAGACCTGGCCAAGTTTTAATGGGCTGTCACACACGAATGATTATGAAAGCGCTACAATGAGCTGAGCTGATAAGCTGATCTGATCAGAATTAACTGCATGTGATTGCTGCTTTGAAAAGCTGGCCTAAAGAGGCAGCATTGAAAGCAATCTCACAAGTCACTGGTACCGCTTGCCTCAGCTATAAGTAAGCACAGATGGTGAGAAAAGTTAATTAAGAGACATATTTGTTTGGGGGCTTGAAATTTCCACCCTCTCTTCTCCAAAGAAGCCAAGCCACAGTGAAAATGTGTTTTACGTTTGCGGCCTAATAAGTTCATGTTTTTGAGGCTCTGTTCCTGTAGATGGAGGTAATAGATAAACAGTATAAATAATTTATGTCAGCACTCAGCATATGCATTTGCAGCTGATCACTAAGCTACCCATTTCACCTGATAGTTACAACATTTTTTCAATTAAAAATATTCCTTTCTCCACAATCCTTCATTTACTTTCTTCCTAACTGGCACAGGTTTTCCCTTATACCACAGTGGATACCCAGCAATGGAGATGTCATACTTTTCATTCTCCCTTTAATCACTGCCTCTTCATTTACTCTCTCACTTGCAGTATTTCATAAGGAACATACGAGCAATTACGAAAAATAGCTTCTGGTGATAAACGTCTCTTTCACTTCTGGAATGGGAACTTTCTTTCCTACTTGTTTCCAGCTCACACCTGAGATTTCCCTGGATTAACTAATGGGCTTTGGAAGCTGGGGCTATCACCACCATTAGAGGCTCAAAACACATCCGTTACACTTTATATACTATGACATAAAATATTACATAAAAGGCTCTTGAAGGCAAGAATGGGTTAGCACTAAGGACAGAGAAAGCCAAGATTTCAGAACTTCAAATGAAATTGAGAGGTTCTTAGAGAAACACTTTCAATTTACGCCTACTGTACTATTTATTTCCTTTCCCACCATTGCTGATTATGAGGATGTGCATGTGTAAAAGGAAGTTTCTTCATCTCTAATCAGCCCAGCTCTACTCCATGAATCCACAATCCACTGTTCGTGACATTACAAAATGAATCAGGCAGGAGGCTCAAGCCAAATCAGAAAGTGACAGCTTCTGTTTAAACAGATATCTTGGAAATTAATGATGACAGTATTACACTGCATAAGCATTTCACTCTTAGAACTGTCTCTTTCTCTAAGGAGAGATGCAACAGAATTATCCACTGGAAAGATCTTAGTATTAAAAAAAATGATAAATTGGAGTGCTGATCTGTTCTGCTTATATTCCTAGAAAAATAAAGGCCTGTTTTGAATAGGACACACATGCTATATGTATTGGTCACTCCCTGGATTTAAGGGAAGATGCTTCTTAAAACATTATCTTTGCTTTATAGCATATGGTCACATCATTTATGGTCTATCTTATGAATTTGGCATGTATCAGTATATTGCTTCCGCAAGTCTTATTTTGGTGCAATAGAACGACTTTTGAGTCGGATGAGTAGGATGCTATCCTACTCAAAGGACACTTTGCTATGTGTTCCTTAACTAGGTCTATATTTCAGAGAACAGGATCACATCAGAAGACTAGAGACTGACATCCAACACCAGCCCTTCACTGATAACCTTTCTACAGCATTCTGTAAAGATTTTAGCCAAAAATACATATATAAATCTATATACACTATAGACAAATAATTTAGCCATTAGATAGGTCTCTGTGTATACATACAAATTGATATATGTATCTCACATCTCCATGTGGTCCCTAAACATTGTATCATCTAATCACATCAAAATGGTAGCTTTTCTAATTTTATAAATATATACAAAGTAAGTTGTTAAAACAGTCAATCAGTGAGTACAGATGTTAAATCAATGTGTGGCAATAATCAGAACAGTCAGTTTACATAAAGCATTACAGCTGTGCAATACTGCAGTCCAGCAGTTCCATCATCAGCAATGAGCCTTACCTACCTGGCACTGGAAACTTTTCCAATGGACTCTGCATAGTCATGCTGACAGTGAGTTAGACCTTCCATTAGTGTTGTCCACGGTGACAGCCTTGCTCCTCTTCTGCCTTTCTGCCCAAGGATTGTCAGCAGAAACATGTAAAAGGAGCTATAGCTCCTTCTACTGGGTCTTAAGATTCCTGAGATTAAAGATTTGAAATGCTACTAGGGCTCAGAGAAGTGAGTGGAAGAATGCCAGTTACGTCTTCTAGAGCTCTGAATCACTTTTTTTTTAAATTCTGCTTTGCACATTCCAACTAACAGCATAATTTCAGAAGCAGTCCCATATCCAAAGAAGTTAATAGAAAGAAGTCTGGGAACAGAGTGTACGAATGGGGACTGCTAAGGAAACTGATTTTCTGATCCATATATGACATCCCAGATGTAACAGCTTGTAAACATTATGTGTAGAGTTCCAAATAATAACTTTACAGATTTAACCAATCACTCTTTGAAGGCTGTCACTGATCTAGTGGAGCATGACTGAATCCTGTTAGAGTGCAGAATAGATTCTAGCTGAAAGTCTTACATATGCTGAGTCGCATATCTAGATAAGGATTTCAAAGACATCGTGCATGCTACAGAGATATATGCACATGAAGAAACTAATACATGCAACTAAATTCACTGTCCCAGGGGCATACAACAAAGTTTTCAAATCCTGCAGGGTAACACAGTCTGTGACTGTACTGTGTGCTTCATCAAAGACTAACACATTGCCAAATTCCTTCATAAGTAAGGACTGACTTCTACAGAAGGGAGAGTGGCAGGTATCTGTGACTGCTACATGAATATTCAAGAAACATATGAGACTCCCTTACAATGTCTGCTGAAATAATCTAAAGCTGATGAGATCTGTGTTTTGTTTGCCTACTTTACACGTGTACTTTAAAATGACAGCACAGTCTAAGTAGTCATTTGTTAGAATTAACTCAATGGACAAGATTCCTGAAGATCTGTGAAATTCTATCACCCTTCCAGCAAAATGGGCAGAAAGGTAAATGAAGTGATTCTTTGAGACTTTGGAAACAGCATGGGTAGGAAGCCTGCCTAGATGTGAAAGTTCTCAAAGGGCTATTCCTATCTTGCCCAACAGGGATAACCAGAATTACTTTGCCAATTTTTTATCTTCCTGAGTGAAGAAAGTTCAAGAGAAAAGCACATTAGACTAGGTGTCTTCTCCTATTCTGAGCACTACATGCTGTATTTTTCTGGCTGAAATCCTCTGAATGTTAATATCAGAGGAATTTCTACTCCCTAATATCAAAAATCATTTACGTTTTAAGGGCCATCTATCACATTATCATTCATATTAGTATACACAGATCCTACAGGGTATCCTGCCTCCCAGTATAGCTAGAAGTTAGCACCTTCTTGTTTGTTCAAAAACTGCTTTTCACTGTTGACTGCGATATGAAGTCTTTTTTTCCCCTTAGATAACTCTAAGAGCTGAAAAATTACTCTGTTTAAACAAGCTTCCTGTTCTTTTATTTCCTAGGGTGGAAAGACTGCTTTTAATCAATGATTGCAGCACTGTGCAAGAGAGATGCCAAGTGTGCTCTCTGATAAAACAAAATAAAACCCCCACCTTTGGCTCCAACATATTTCCCAGGACCAGCCAGAGTCATAAGGGTCTTTTAACACTGCACTTTGTAAAATTTTTTTTTCTTTCATTTAGATGAAAAAAAATACAGGATTTTTAAATTTTTTTTCTTTAGCTACATTTGGCCCAATTAAAATGAATCTTTTTTGTCTCCTTCAGCTTTTCTCCAAACAGTAGAGAAATCCAAAGCTTTTCTCTTGGCACTGTCTTCAGGGACTAATATCTTTAAGTACTTCAAGGCCAGATCCAACTCCCTGACATTTGTCTGCCTTGAACTTACAAAGCGCTCTTAAGTTTGTTAGCCTCCAAAGTGTCAAGGAACCGCAATGATCTTTAGACATATTCCATGTGGGAGGTTTAGCAGAAACAGCTTCATACAGCACTACAACCTTCAGCTTGTTCTGGTGAACTTGTGTCAGATAAGGGCAAATAAAATCCTCTGAAGTAAAGTAGATATCCAGTTGAGCATGTAATACTGGGAAGATCCATGAATAAAGGAGCTCCTTCATATCCAACTTTTATTGTTGTCATTTGCCATAGAAAGGTTGATTTGAGCCCAGATTAAACAAACCAAATTTAGAAACAGGAACCAGAGTCATTATAACTTTATCATATAGAATGAACCAGATATTCAAGCAAATACTAAGGCATTGTTTTTCCTTGGAAACTTGAACTTCATCTGATGCTGAGTTTGCTCAAGTGCCTTGCCCAGGCCCTGCTTAAGGTCTCACCCCCAGAGAACACAAAAGTATAAAAGGGATGGTACGGAAAAGTATGTGATCGCAGTGGTCAGCACTGCAATGTCAGCTAATCTGTTACAGATTGTTACCAGGAGCCTAGGAAATCAGTCCCACCTCCACTGAGTAGCACTGCAACAGAGCTCCTGAGATAAGCAGGGGCCAAATTTAGTAAACAGCTGAAACCAGGGGCACTGAGGGCCAGACTACTTGAACAATCTGCACAAAGTTTTATGCAAATCTGCATAAATCTGAAATCTCTACTTTTTAGCAGTCAGATAAATCAAATTCCAGAACCAAGTATCACTTCCCAAGACTACTATTGCGGTGCTCAATGAAAACAAATATTGTACAGGTTGTATATGTGCAATATACAAATACTGTACTACAATTCTAGTACAGCTACCATCAACTTTAGTCTAAATAAAGGAAAGAGGAAGCATGGAAGTAGCTTGAAAAAGACTGACATTTCAATTCAAATTCTTTCAGGAAAGGTAACATTCCTCTTGTATGCTCTTTTGCTTAGCATAGTCAAAGCTCGACTAACAGAGAGGGTAGTGTTTATTCTAAATGATCAAAGTAAAGGAGCAGTTAATCATTTGAATACCCACAGTTTAAGTTAAATTGAGCTGTAAAAAGCCTCTTTTTGAGCCATCATTCTAAATGAGGAAAATATCTGTGTCCTTGCCATGCCAAATACATTTTATTTCTTCACAACAGTTTTTACCATTTTCAATGACACCATAATGGATGTGAACAAACAGAAGAATCCATAGAGGTTTAATTCATTCTGAGAACTCATCACCGCAGAAAAGAGGTAAGATTTTACAAATTTATTCCTGTCCTTTATTTCAATTACCATGTCCATGTTTGAGGCAATTCCTAACTCAAACTTCTGGCCAGAAGTTTTTTGGCAGGTAAGATAGCAAATCTAAATCAAATCACAAAGATCTTGCAAGACGACTGCATAGCACAATTTCTGTAGCAAAAGTTGCAATTTCCCATTTTCCTATTGGAATTCAATACAGGATAGCAAAACTTGATTATGTACACATGGCAGGAAGTTAAGATACTATGTCCTTTAAAAAGTTCTATGCCCAAATGTCCAAAGCTAAGTTCAAATCCAAACACTAAAACAACAAACTGTGGAGTGGGAAAAAAGGAGGATTACTTACACTAATGTCATCTTCCCCCATTAACTCTCTAAGGGTCTTTCAAAACAAGAAACTAAAAGAATGAAAGGGCTCTGCTATAAACAGTTAACTATACCAATATGACAGAAACCACCACCAGCCTGCAGTTGCCACCCTTTCATGGTTATCAAATTAAAACACACAACAACAGTGAGTCCCCCCCCTCCCCATTCTTTCTGGCCATCAGTTCATGCAAATTACTAAAGACCAGTATTCTTTGCTTAGCAACAAGATTTCATGTTCACCACTGATCACATTAATGATAAAGTACTGAGTATAAACAAATCTAATGATGAAAAGAAATGCTCTCCTTCACTGACTCATCCACACAATTTAAATCTCTGAAAGAATAATTCATTCATCTAACAGGCTCACTAGAAACAGAAAAGAGGCCACCTAATATTGCTTTCCAGACCACATCTCTGACACCAAAACCCAGGCACACAACAATAATTTCACGCAAGGAGAACGATTACCAAATATACAAAAATATACATATTTTTGCCAGGCCATGAAGCTTTCACATTTGTTTATGTCTAAGACTCATTCTAATATTTTCTAGAATTAGGGTTAGTACACCTGAGCTGTTCTGACTGCCATGGGACACAGTGCTGGAGAAGGGTGCTGAACTGTCAGCCCCTGGGTGCCTCCCCCCGCCCAGAGAATCACAGAGCACATTCACATAAGAGCAGAAAAGGTTTTAATTACTTACAGCAGGATGTCCAGCACAGTAGGTGTAGCTAGCATGAGACTGGTAGTGCAAGCTTGCTCTTGGAAAGGTGTATGTATTCCAAGCGGGTTGGCTGCTATTCCACTGGGAGCTAAAGCCAGGGCTCATGGTCACTCTTGATTTACTGTTTTGGTACGTTCTCACTGTGGAGCTGGACTATCAAAAAAGAAAGAAATGCAATGTAAAAATAGCTTTTAGGGTAGAATACAAATAATGCAGCTATATATCATCATTATGCATGTATATAATTACACACAGTCTGGAACAAACTTGAGTGTTTCCTGTAAGGAACTGGGAAAAGAAAAAGTTGATTCCTTCAAAGATATCAAAAGACAGAAAGAGCTATGTCACTGTAATGCCCAAAAGGAAGAGTGATGACTGTTAGACTTCAGGCTGGGATATAAATCAAATGGATAATCAATAAGTGATAGAAGTAAGGGGATGTTCTGAAAATGTGTAGAAGGTGCAATCCCAAGATTAATAGTAGAAACGTCCATATTTTTTTATTATATTGACATTTATTGAACTCCTGATCAGCTATGATCATTTTACAGTAAATGGCATTTTGGAGCCAATGCTTCGATGTATTTCTTGAAGTCTTGAAATCCCATCTAGTGGCAAGGCAAGGCCAAGCCATCACAAAGCTACGTTTCAAATATGTAACCTTCTAAGCAGACTATGAAATCTCATAACATGTTTTAATTACTTAAAACGCAGAAAAAAATATTCCAAAATTTTTTTTTTTTTGTAATTAATTCAGTAACTTCATCTGCAAGCAATCCAGACTACAGATATGTAATTCACATGCATACGTTCTGTCTTTCATTTTACTTTAACTGCAGCTTTCTGCTTCTAGAACTTGTGTTATAAAAAATATTCTTAAAAAACACTTTTACTGTTATGGGTGGCTTATTATGGCAGCAAAAAATATCAATTTTTAAAGAGTAGAAGATGTATAGGAGTGGATGCATTTTTAACAGATATTTAGCTGGTCTTCAAAGACATGCAAATGTACTTTTTACTCCATATTCTGCTCTGCATTTGGTTTTTAATTGCTTTCTTTTGACTGGTAAAGGTGTTCTAAATTTCCTACACAAATTTACCCCAACTAATTGTAATTATTATAAAACTAAACCTGTTCATTTTAAAGCATTAAATTTACAGTGACCTTGTTAATACAGTGAAAGCTTGAGAAATACGAACACAAATATTTCTTTGAAATGCTTATAAAAGTCTCTGTTTGTAAATTGATGCTATCAATTTCAAAAGCTATATTCAAGAATGACACTTCATTTATTTTTACCCTCCTTTCAAAGACAACTTTTATACACCATATACGTAGCGTTAACCAAATATCAATATGGGCCACCGTGAAACAAGGTGTTTCACCCAGTCCAAGACCATCCTTCCCCCGAAGTGCTTGAAAGATAAATGAGAAGGTCAAGGAAAGTATAAAAGAGCAGAGCCTGGTGCAGAAGCACAGAAAACGACTTAATAAACATGATTTTCAGTTTCATTTCAATGCTTCATCTCAGTTTCATTGGGAGAGAATTAGAGACATGGAAGGAAAAGAGGACAGAGAGAAGACATACAAAAATGCTTCAAGGACATATTCTAGCTATAAAAATATACATCCTGTATAATCTTTCCAGTTTTTAGTACTGTCTTTAGATGAGCTGGCATGGGCGGGACATGCCCTCTTTATTTCATTTAACTTTCAAAAGTTTACGTACACAAAGTTTGTCTCAGTTATCAATTACTGTATAAACTTTAAGTTCAAGAAAAGGCCAAACGACTTCCTGCATGTGTTTATTTCCTGCGCCGCCGATTAGGAAGCTTGAAAAGAGCAGTTTCCGCTCCGCAGCTCTCAATATCTCGACAGATTCGCCTCCCGCCCCCACCCCGACGAGAAGGATTCCTGCGGTGTCATTTCTAAAGATTTAACTTACCACTAGCCGAACACAAAGCATATGAATGAACACTAAAACCCACACTAAACTCTCATTAGTCACTGCGTGTGACAAGTGGTTACTTTGTTCTTACAAAAGGCTTCAGGGGGAAAGAAAAAAAAAATCTGCCCCTCCAGTTAAAGGGGCTTATTTGAAATAAATCTTTTTGTATGAATTTAAATCATGACAAATCAAAGGAAAGAGGATACAGCTAGGAAAAAAAAAAAAAAGAAGAAGAAGAAAGAAAGAAAACCAAACCAACAACAAAAAAAAACCCAACTGAGGAGTTTTAATGTTTTGTTTTGTTTTTCCCTTTTTTCCCCTTCCCCTTTTACCCTCGTTCCCCCAAGGAGCAGTAACTGCATTCCCTTTCCTTTGACGAATTACTTATCTTTCAGATCACTCCTCAAAGACAAATCTCTCTTTTTGGGCCCTGGCAGACTTGCTTCTACACGAGAGATGAAGGCTAGGTTTTGTTTCGGACAGATCAAATAGGTTTTTAGCCATAATGTACTTCTCCGTATAAATTTCTCCCTTTTATAAACATCAAGTATTCAAGTGTGGCTGCTTATTACCTCCTCTTGAGAAGTTCGTCCCCCATTGAATATTCTGTGTGAGCTGCTCTATCCTAACAATAGTTTCACTCCTTCCTACTATTACTGATCGGTTTGCATTGTATGGACCAGTGGAAAATATCTGTGGCTGATGGGATGTAAAGCTATGTCACCTGTGATAATCGTTAACTGATTATTTTCACTGTGCCAGAGAACTCCACTACAGTAAGGAGAGATGTGCTATTGGCACTACACAGACGTGCACAATACTTGTTCCTGTATTACAGAACAGGAGCAAAAATAAGCTTGTTTTTCAAACAGTCTGTCTTAGTTGCTGAACAGCCTTCTGTCTGTTGACTGAGTTCTGTTTCCTGCTTGCGTGCTATACAAGACGCCTTCCCAGATCTGCCACCATGCTGGGGGCATGGTTCAACCCCAGAGTTACATCCAGGCTCAGAGAAGAGCCTCTTTGCCTCCTTTCTGTTCCTCCACTCTGATCCTGCCTCACATGGGGTGCATTAGGAACAGTGAGCCATTCAGACCACCACGGATGCGCTGGGTGTCCTGCCCGAGCAGGTGTCTCAGGACACAGAGGCAGGAAGCAAGACCTCACTCCCCCTCTGGGTAGCTGGGAGCCATGGGAGGGAGGGAGGTCCCTGAGAGGACAACCCTCTGCTTTGAACATCTTTGGTTGGGGGGCTACCATGTCTGGCCGGAGGAAAGCTGCTCTCTTTCTGCTGGATTGCATCCAGAAAAGAAAACAAATCACAAAGGAAAACAAAAGTCACTACACTAAGACATTGCCAGGATAATTAGCTTTGAAATGTTGAAGATAGATTGTCAGTCAGAGAAGGGAGATACCTGCACCGCCTGCCACTAAGTCCTGAGACAGCCTGGTCCTCTTGGGTGATTGGGGAACTAGGACGTGCAATCAGGGAACCCAAAAGTTGACTTTTTGAATTCAAGGTGTCCTCTGATCAACAAAACACTGCACATCTCTGCAACCTTCCCAGCACAGTGCAGAGTCAACTGTGGGAAAGACTTTGGACTGACTGGGAGCACTGTGAGGGAACAATGGTGCCCAGTGGGCAGTGCCCCAGTGCTGGTAGTGCAGGGTGCAGGGCAGCCTCTGTGAGGGGAGGCCAGGGCTGCACCAGTGCCAGACCCAGCAGGTTCCAGCTGCCTCCCAGGGACCCACCTCAGGGCATGGCTGAGGTCTGCAGCAGGGATGGTGGCACTTGGGGGAAAAAGTATTTTATAAAAGGCAAAACGCTGCCAGGGAGTGAAGAAAAAAAAGTGAGAAATGTGCCTGTGAGCAAGCAGGGCAGAGCAGGAGGAAGAGAGGAAGCTCCCCTTAAGCCCCTGGAGAGCCACGTGGAGCAGGTGTGGGACAAGATCTGTGAGGAATCCCATGCTGGAGGAGGTGGAGATGTCCTGAAAGAACTGTGACCCACACCTACATTAGAGCAGAGGACGAGTGTGAGGAGCAGGAGAGAGGAGCTGCTATTCCCCACACCTCCTGTGCCAGCAGCAGTGAGAAGCAGGCTCAGGACTGGGAACAGAGTGAAGCTGAGCCTGGGAAAAAAGCAGGGGAGAGAAGGGGTGGGTATTCTCATAATTTTCCCTTCCTCCTCACTATTCAAACTTATTGTAACTGACCATAAATTAGTTTTCGGACACTGGGTCTGGCTTTGCCTGTGAACATAATTCCTAAATAATCTCCCTGTCTTTATCTTGACCCACAAACTTTTTCACCTTATTTTCCAGCCCGTTCTGTGGAGGAGAGGGAGTGAAAGAGCCTCTGGGTGAGTGTCCAGCAGCCAACAAAGGCAAATAGAGGCAGGTCTTGTGGCACACAAGCTTTTACTCAGAATTTAGAAGTGTATCTCTTTCACCTCAACTACTGATTCCATCAAGAAAAGGTATCACCTCTCCCCATAATCCTGTCTTATTTATATCCCTAAGGTTATCAATGGCACACCGCCACTGCCACTTCTAGGACAACCTGGTCAACTTTTACCAGAAAACTTCTGCAGAAAATTATCAGATTACAAAAAGAAAAAAACAACCCTCCTACCAACCAACCAAAAAACCTCCCCCCCAAAAAGCCCCTGAAAAACTGTTGCCCTCCTTGCTATGTTTTGACAGAAACAAAAAATATTCAAGATCAAGGGGAGAATTTTCTTTTCCTTTAGTAAGTCAGTCCAGTACCTTTATACCCTAAAGGTCTGATGCAATGTAAAATTGTGAGCAGTGAAATTTACGTATTTAAGCATATTTTATGTATAACCTTTTTTTTCCTATGCCTTAATTTCTCTGGTTCATAAGTAAATCTCACTTTAAAACTTCTAGACTAACCTTTTCTTCATGTTTGTGAAAGTTTTGAACATTTTTGGACTCAGGCATGAGTGAAGTGCAAAGCGTTATTAGTATTATTACTATTTCTTGAGCTTAACTGCTTTCAATTCTTGTAACAGCTGATGTGTGAAGTCTAATGGTGGAAAAAATAGAACATAGTATTTGTGGAAAATTTTTTATCATTAAGGCACTGTGAAGATTTTAAATGGTGGCAATATTTTTGACTGGTGCAACATTTCCAACTTTTAAAGACATTTATAGTAGGTGTAAAAAATAGCAGCCACTCCTTTCTATTTGTATGTGAATAAAGCATACCACTTGACTAGGACATTAGGCAATAGTAATAGTTCTGACATAGCCTTAGTCTTCATGGCATCACACCTATGCCCTCCACTCTTTTGCATTACAGCATCACCATGCAATAAACTAACAGGAAAAAATATGTACTCATTTCTGAAATCCTACATCACATCAAATGCAAGATTTACTACATCTATTAAGGCACCCTTCTGCCAGCTATTCCAGGATGCTATGATTATTATTGGCTTTGGCACTCCAAAAGAAGAGAGAGGCTCAAATATCCTCCTCTAGGTTACCTCTCCACTAACATTGACTTTAAGAAAAAAAAATCTGAGAGAAGTGAGATTAAAGAGGTGTAAATAACATTTGAATTCAGCCTCCCACTACCTCATCTTTTAAAAGCAACTTCACAGAGCTATGATGTCATTTTTTTTAGCCCACACAATTTGAGTTGCTTCCAATCCCCTGGATTTTGATTATAGAATGATTCTGTCTTCAGCTGCATCTTCTGGGGGTTTTTCTGAAAGGAATTGTGATTGAAAGGGTATCCACCTTCTTCCCCCTATCCCTTCAAGGGATTTGACAATCCCTTATTTTGGATCTAAAATGATTAGAGGAGATGGGAAAAGCCAAGGAGAGAAACTGCTGTTCTGGAGACACTGTTTGCAGGAACTCTATATGCCTGTATTTGGATCAGAGCATGATGCAAAGCACAGTCCCATGCTCTTAAAAGTTTGGACGCTTTACAAAATACTACCGTTCCCATAGAAATTGAATAACCTGTAAAAGTAAGAAATGAAAATAGCTGCCCTGGAACATTATTGCATGAACTAAAATCTTGCATTTGTTTTCATGCTCAGAGAAAATATGAAACTGGCGAACTAAATCTGAAGTTAGTTCATCACAAAATCCACCCAAGAGACCCTAAAGAGTATGTTATTTTAGGAACTGAGGAGTGAGAGTGGTTTTCTTTTTAGGTTGTTATGAAAACAAAACATGAAAAATATTATAGACTTTTTATTTTTTGTTTATAATAACAGGAAAAAGGAATTTTGTGCTGCTATTTTCCCCAACATAATCACTCACTACAGCATGCAAATCTTTTACAGTCTAGATTCCATCTGTTTCAGTAAGAACTGAGCTTCTAATATTTGGCCACTGCAGATTTCAAGTTTATCAAATTTGTCTCATAACCTTCACAAAAAAACTTCAGAGACATGACCAAATTTCAGAGAAACATTGTTTTTCCAGACATAGGATTGAAACTCCATATGTTCTACCTGGAAAAACAGCATCAACCTTAAGAAATAGCATTCCACTGAAACCACAGAGAAATGATGAGGCTGTATTTCATATCTGAGCATACATGTGAGGTTACAGCTCAACCAGTGCATCCAAGAGCACTGAGAGCTAGCCCACATCATGCCAAGCCTCAGGGTGTGCAGCCCATTGCCCCCTCCCAGTAGGTGAGAGAGGAATGCTCTCCTTGGGATAGCCTTGCTTGGCAGACGAGCTCCCCGCCAATGAGGTGAAGGGGACCCAGGCCTGCACAGCTGGAATACTTAGAGCTGGGGCCCAGCAGGAATGCTAAACTGAGAGACTTTTTAGGATAGGTTTCAAATAACTCTCAAGGAATATATTTTAGAAAAAGAGTGTCATTCTTTGTTATTTTTCCCCAGAGTTATGCCTTGAAAACAAAATATATATGGGTTTCACACTTTTCTGGTTAGAATTGCTGTCATTTCCAGTGACTCAACATGTAATTCATGTTGTACTTTTAACTGTTACTTGAATCCTAAGAGCATTTTTTGCCTGGGCAAAGTATGAAACATTGCTCCTTTAGTCACAAGAGAGTGAGCAGGGGAGCTGAGAAAATGAAGGCCTTCACGGTTTGAGGAAGAGTCCACAAAGAGACAGTTTTTTTGTCTTATTGTCCAGAACAGTGTCAAGGAGCAAAGAATTAGTAACAAAAGATAGCCCAGTGGTAATCCAGATTAAAGACTTCAAGACCCTTGGGATCCTGTGTACAATCCAAAATTGCTCTTACCCAATGGTTCTCTAGGCAAGAGGTCACTGGGTTTCAGGCAACTTCTGCTCACACACCTCCCTGAAAGCATTTCCACTGCCAGTATCTCAGCAGGTAAACTCGGTGCAAAGGCCAAGTAAAAGTCTCCAGACAGGCTCCTGTACTTCAAATTGATTTCTCCAGAATAAGAAAAGAAATTGTGCATGCTTAAGAGACGCTTGCATTGGTTTTGTTACTCATGTTGTGCTCAGCCATAGGGAATGGGGACACTGGTGCTTCTGGACTGCTCCTTTGTATGTCTTCCTTCCACAGAAAGGAAACTGAAAGGAGATTTACCAAAGGGTATTTTTTGCTTTGTTTAGATTTGTTACATTCTTTGAAAAAAGTAAACTGGGATTAAAATGCGTGTTGTTAAATGGCATTCTTTTTGGTTTAGTTTGAAGTTTTAATTTAGGTTTGAACACAGGGACTATCTTGACTCCAAGTAAGGCAATGTCAAAGTTTCTTCTGTTCAGAATATAATTTAGTCAATCTACCATCATAAATTTAAGTCAGAAAAACTTCAGAAGGACATCAAATATGTCCTGGTAATGGTAGGTCATTAAGTAATTATTTTCTGAAAATAAAACACACTGGCATCTGTTAAATTTACTCCTACATTTTTACAACACCATGGTTACAATTTAAAATAGAGAAGCATTATGTTAACCCAAGATTAGCATGATCTGAGTGCTTCCAGCAAATTCTCATAAGATAGCACTAGTTAGGACCCAGCCACAGATGATCTGCATACTTCTGATTTCTAAAGTCACCCACTCCATGCAATATTCCTATGCACATACAGCTCATCTGTAACAAAGTGACTGGAGAAAAGGATGTTCTTCCACCAAGGGCTGTAAAAGTACAAGAGTCACAGAGGCAGATAACTTGAAGCGGGGAATTTGTTCTAGTTAAGAAAGTCTAATGGTGAACACTGTTCTTTAGGAAAGCTGTTGATTACATACAAAGATCAGATATTTAGGTATCTGATCTTGGCAAATCTCCAGAGGTCTTTATGAGGTCTAAGAATCTCTCTCTTATATATGACAATTGCCATTCTTGAAGGATTTTTCTGCAAAATACACAGCAGTTTTTTGGACTTGCAGCATTGCCTTCGTAAAACAAGGACACAAAGGGATAATGCAAAAATAGAGAAAAAAAATTATCATTCTAAGTGCATTTTCTGGGATCACATTCCCAGGTACAGAGGGCTCTTGTATTAATTTTGTGGTAAGCCAACAAACTGCTTATACCTATATACATCTTACTTTTCTATGTAGACCTAGGCATCACTGACTGAAAAACAAGCTCAGGAGTTTTACTGATTAATGACTGATTTTAGAATTTACCTGTGTGCTAAACTGGAACTTTTTACAGACAGCTAACATCTTTTGTGAAATTCATTATTTTTTGATAGTTTGGGGAGAAAAATAATTATTTCATTAGCACTTGGATTCCTTCCCCTTTTTACAGTACCCAAAGGCATGTTTCACTATATTCCACAATATCTTAAGGTTTTTTTCTGAAGTATCTGTTTACTACATGTATATTGAATTAGTCCCTGAACAATAAATCAACCAGTGCCTTGGATACAAAATTATTTTCCTCACACTAGATCTGCAATATACAACTTTTCTTAGACAATCCCAAGAGTAACAGCTGGCTGACAATTTAAGCAAGTCTGCAACATTAACCAATGAGTGCAATCCAGACTCAGATACCAGGAAACAGGGATGCTTTCAAACAACTGAAAAATGTCTGCGGCACAGCATCACTTCTACAATTCTGGCAAATGATAAAAAGACAAATTTCTTTCCTCAGCTGCAGCAGAGAAAGTGTTGACTCCAGCATCACATGCATATTACAAGCCTTCATGTCCACGAAATGCTTACTTTACTGAATGCATTGCAGTTATGAAATGCATTTGGCCACTGGGAAGAATTCTATAAATCCTACAAAGCTAGCCAATGTAACACTCTGCAGCTAACTCCTGTGGATGGGCTTGCATGCTTTCATAAACATCACTGTGGGATTAGGACATTTATCAAAGCTATGATTTCTGTCCCACAATGTTATATCTATTGTATACCAGGAGTTCTGCAGGTGCATGATTTATCCATCCTGTCATTAGTTACAATACCCTGCAAACAGTTTTTATTTTCTGCTGGAGAAACAAATACTCCTCCCATAAATTGTTTTACTGCTGATTGGGGAACAGGCTCCTGCTCCCGTGACAATAAAACAGCTTGCTTTCTCTGACCATGGAGTTATAATTTCCAGCAAAAAATCTGAAGCTTAACATAATTTCTTACAGAATTAAGTAATATAGAGAAAATTATAGCTTGCTTTTCAGTATCATGCCTGAACTGCCTTTATCTGTTAAGTGCCAACTTGTTTGATCACTTGAGGAATGTTACAGACAATACAGCCCCTAAAGATCCAACCAAGGGAACACAGGAGGATGAAGCAAATGTCAGACAAATTGAACAGACAAAATTACCTTTTTTAATTAAAATAAAAACACAATATTAACTTTGTTACTGGAATCAGGATTTACCAAAGGTTTCAGTTGAGCTGAAAATGTTCAATGAACATTTTAAAAAATAAAGAGGCAAACTGGATAGCCAGAAAATTCAGAAATGAAAAGCGATTTCTTACCCGATGAAATCATACTCAGGCCTTTCACTCAAATTAATTATTCATAGAACCACATATATTGCATATGACACATTTAAATGTGAAAAGGCTAATATCCTCTGGCTTTTCCAGTACTCAATTGATCCATTAGAAATGTAATAGTCAGTCTAACAATTCCACTACTTCAGTAGGACAGATGAAAAATAAAAGAGAAAGCAGAATGAACTACAAAGAGAAGAAGAAAATAAGAAGTAAGACGTTTTCAAGACCAACTCTCAGGGTACTCAAAATCAATTTCAACTGCCTCAGATATCTGTCAAGTATCAAATACAGAACAGAGGAACACGCACACACAGCTACAGAGTTGCCTAGAAAAGCTGCTCTTTCTTCCCTTAAGCTTTGGGCACTCATGTTGGAAAAGAGAGAGATGATTAACTTATTAGAAGGGATGAGCAAATTGTAACTGGGAAGTTGACTATAAACTATTTGAATTCTGTGTAGCAAGGACTGGTTTTCCAGGATAAATCAATAGAAGGTTACAGATTTCATTAAAACTTAAGTAAATTTCATTGAAAAAAATGACATTAGAATTCCCAATATAAAAGACAACAGAAATATGTAAGAAATAGTGTGCTAAGGCACCAGAGCTTATGAGATTTGGCTGTGATTTGCTTTTACTCCCCTGGAAAAAAAAATGAGCCAATGAAAGGCTATTAAAATCCAAATAATTCTGCAGATTATTGATAATCCTGTAGTCTAAACTCGAGTGAAGGAGACACGGGCATCAACAAACAAAAATACTATTAAGTTAATGACACACTTAACTGAAGCAATTGAGCAGCACGAGGCGCACACGCTGAACATCTGACCATGCAAAGCTTCTCTGGCTGTGGTCAGCACTGCATTTAAGATACCAGGACTACTCCTGACCTTAAAGTAAACCAGGAGTATAAGCAAACAGATCCCTGACAAAGCTTTGTAGAAACTATTTTTTGAGTTAAACACAGTTCTCTCATGCATCACTGTCTACTGCATGGAAAGTGCTATCATGTGGCCAGGTCATAAAAGAAAACATGCCTTTTGATAATACCATACAAATGTTTCTGAGTATATGAAAACATTTTTACTTTCAAGTATTCGTATGAACGAAAACAAGCAACCTTCTCCTAATAGCACCTTTTCTTCAAACTATAAACCAATCCTTTTATTCTTACCAGCTAAAGATCAGGAGTTTATGGGCTGACTTGCATTTTGCCCAAGCATTTATATTCTATGAATTGGTAAAAAAACCAAAACAACAAAATGGGAAAACTTAGATTTTAGTGAGGTTACTGCAGTAATGAAAACTCACACAGGTCTGAAAATAGCTTCAGTTTTCATGAAACTCAAAGTGGGGCTCAAAGTGGAAAGCAAAGATCTTCTGAATCCTGTTGGAGGGTGCTCAGACAAGTCATTGACTGTCAAGAGAGGTAAGCCAGCTGAAGCTCCTCAGAGCCTGGCATGTGGAGCTGTCCTTCTTCACTTAGCAAACACTGACAGCAAGGGTATAATTCAATGCAACTCAGCCTAAGGGATCTTTTTACCCCAGTCCCCAATGGCATGAAGAAGATTCAGATCTTTCCTACTGAACATCATCATTATAAACTTGACAGGCAAATGGGGGAAAGGAAACCTCTACTTTAACCAGAGCCCCCTTTCATATCCCTGAATGTCTGTTAAAATGTTGAAATCCCAATCTTAAAATATAAGTACAGCAGTCATGTCCAGGCTGCAAGAACCAGATATGAGTTGAGGACCAGAGACTGAGAACAAGAGAGAGGATGACCAGAAACCACAGCAGAAGGCTTACAGGATAAACAGATATTACTGTCTCATCTGTATTTTCTGATTTGTAGTTTTGAGCCTACATCTCAAAAAATCAAACATAGAATGAATGCAGATGGAGATTTCTGTCACATTGTTCCCAGTGGCTTTAAAACCTCTGCTTCTTAAGTCAAATCCTTTCCAGAGTTGATGACTATATTTCCAAAGCCTGAGGAGGGGTAAAATTCCTTACCATGCTATAAAGACACTGGTCTAAAAATGATAGAGAATTAACAGCAAATTAATAGTATTACCACAGAAATTCCTTTAAAAGGCATATTTTGAATTTCATGTTTCTCTGTCAGTAGATAGTGCCTGCAGGTCTGTGCTTAAAAAATACCTATCAGGAAAATTTCCCATATAGCATGTTCAGTCATACATTGTATTTCCTGACATGTATGGGTGTCATAACCTTATAGCAGAAACAGGAAAAAACAGTAATATTATGATTTGTATAGAAGATTACAGCTTTAGTTATCCTACCAAACAGTTCAAATTACTAGTAGAAATATCTTTAAAGATTGTCAAGGACAGTTTTGGAGATAGATTATTTATTCAGTTTAAAATATATTTTAAAAACTTCAACTACCTGTAAGTAGCTTCATGATTACTTAAGTGCAACTATTAGTATCTAGTGAACTGTTAAGTAGATACTAAGAGAGTTTTAACAGGTATAGATGTAAAAGAAAAGAATCTCACCTGCTATGTTTGGAAAAAAAGAATGGTTACAGATTTTTCCTCCTTTTTCACCTAAGGAGGAAAACTACTATTTGGAAGAACAAAAATCACCATTACCTCTGAACCAAGCTTCTTATTCTTTCCTGGTCTCTACAACAGAGATTTTACTGCTTCCTCTTTTGCACCCTTTGGGAGAGTGTGTAATTCTTTTGTTCATTCAAATTTAACAGCAATGTCCAAAATCCCCAAACCAATCACCTAATACGTTAATCAAGTTTTTGGTAAATTTTTAGGCATGCAATGCATTTGAAAGCCTGTATGATTGGGAATAAACACAATAAAAGACAGAGAATCTTCTAGTAATTCACATACATATATGTAAGTATAATTAAGTGGAATAAATATCAACACAGGCAGAACAACACAGAGGATATTTTCATTTTTCTTTAAATATAATGGCAGACTAATTTTTTTAAGGAAGCTAAAAGCAGAACCATGAATTACGTGGATTAAAGAAAGGTAAAGTCATAAAAAATGCAAGGATGGGGAAAGTACACTAGAGGAGGTGAATCATAATAATCGATCTTTTCTTAATCTATATTCTATCTATATCTGTTTATACTTACAGTTATACATCTATGTCTATATAACATGAGAGAGAATGCTGTGAAGCTATTCTTAGTTCATAGAGATAATAACCACATTGTTACAACTTTTTGAAATTTCTTTTTATGTTATATATTTTTAAATAAATCTTGAAACACTTATTTAGGAGGAAAACGTAATTTTGATTTTTTTAACTGCTGCTAAGATTTTATGTAACAAGAATGAAGAAAGGCACAGGAAAACAGGTGAAGTTCTACAGCTTAAATACTAAAGAAAAAAATCATTATTTATTCTAAAATCCAAATATATTTATGTCCCTAACTCCTCTGATCTTAGGAATATCTGCTGTAGACTGCCATTGTATCAAAATTGTTTGCAGATACTCATGAACAATGAAATAGTCAGAGAATCTGCTGAAATATTTGATAGTATTATCAACCTTTAACAAAATCAAAAACATTGAATGGACACTGAGTAAATGACTCTGGTCATAACACAGAAAAAGGCATATTTCCTACTTAGACCTTCCTAATAAGAATTGTCAACTTTGATAGATCAAATTGATAGAATCTATATAGGTTTGTGGGGTTTTGTGACTACCTAAAATTTTGATTTGAGGCAGAAACATAGTAATTCATAATAACTCTCTAAAGAAAATGTTAATTAATGCAAAACAATTTAATCAGTATAAACAAAACTATGTTTTGTTTTTAAAATTATTTTTAAAAAGCAGAACGTCTAACTAAAAAAAATTAAATATTTTGTTATATCCTCAAATTAAAAAAATATGCAGGACCATAGTTGCAAAAAGAAGAATAGAATTCAGATACACTAAGACAAATTTTAAGGAATTATTTCATTCCATGGATCACATCTAGCTGATCAAACAATAGGAAACTTGTTAGATGAAGCAGCAGGTGCGGTGTTTATTTGTTCAACATCATAAACACACAGTTTAAAAAGATCCTGCTAAACTTTGCTCTGCAAAACTTTGCTAACTGTGGGAAATGCCATCCAGTCCTGGATGTCAGTTTTGTTCTAGATGCTCAGGTGCTTGAGAACCTCAAGCACATGCACAGCTGCAAGCACAGGGGAAAGTCCACTGAAGCCCAGAGGGTTTGTTACAGCACTGGAACCATAGGAAAGGTTTTCATTTGAAAGATTTAGATATCTAACGGAATTGATCCTGTGCTGAAGATAAAAACTTTATTTCTTTGCTAGAACAAAAAGATGGAGACTTAGATAGGAAAGGAGGGATTTTGGTTTTTATTTTAAAAGGATATAAATCTTCATGATGCAGGTTATACAAGAAAGCTAGGAAGATTAATGCTCTCTGGGCAGCATATTCTACTCTTATTATTCATAGGACATCTTGCACCTTGTTCTGAAGCATTTAGCAATGGCTCACGGAACAAGAGATGTTTAATGGTCTCATATTGCCTTGCTGCATTGATCACTGATACAACTATCAGTGATACAACCAGAGGGTGCATATGGCCCTACTTGATCTTTACAGGAGGATCCCACTATGCTAATCTCTAAAACAGAGTGGCAGATTATTCATTTCTCTCCCTTGCGTATTTCCTTACTTAAATATAAATATATCAATCAATACAGCTATCATGCAAAATTTCTGAATTTAAGGGAAATCAATAGTGTTTGTAAGTGCTTGGCAGAACGCTACCTCTGTGCATACCAGGGCTGCAAATTTTTAGGAGACTTATTGACCTTTTTCTTTTAATAAACTCGTTTTTGGAAAAAACACACACATTCATTATGTCTCTTACTTCCTGGAGGAAATATTGTTGCAGCTGAGGTCTGGAAACAACAGGAACAAGCAATTGAAGTATTTCACTGTCTTGCTTTTTCTGTCAGTATTCTATACAAGTATTTGTCTTCTACTTACTTTCTATTAGGGCTACATTGTTCAAAAGATGAGTCATGCACTGTACCCTTCAAAAAATCCACATTTTTTCATGAAAAAAGATGATAGGACAGAAAATAAGTGGTTGTGTAATCTCTACTCAAAGACTTTTGACTTTAAAAGTCCAAGAATTTGCAAAGTAGGTGTAAATAGGCAACTTGCATGCAGATTTATAATTACGACCAGCTTCAGGCTATTCCTTAAAATCTTGGGTATCCAATGCAGTGTACTCATGACTCTTCCATTCCTCTCTTTGCTTATTTCCACACATTTCTTGTGAAACTTTTTTCACCTCTCTTTATTTAGATATTCCTCACAGTTTACAGTTAGGTCAGTATATGGAGAATCCCCACCTGAAAACTTGTACCCTCATAATTTTGCTCTTGGGAAATGAACAGCAACTTAAAGCACAAGATTAAATGGGTAATAAAAGAGTTTGTGGTTTATACTGGCCAACAAAGCTTCAGTACCCAAATGCCTGGCATGAAAGAATATACTATTATTAATTGCTTCCAATAAGAAGCACAGACATCTCCACTGATTTTAAGAGTTGATATAAACTTTTCTGGGTTTTACTTATCTTTTTGTTTTACTTTTCAAGGTTCACTGATTATGCCGAGATAGACATCAATTAATTTACAATAATATTTTTAAGAGAGTGGATTTTTTTAACTACTAAAACTCGAATGTATAGGTTGCAGAGTAGTTTTTCTAAAGTAGACTTTGCATTTTAATAATAATAAATTATTGTCATAAAACATTATTAATATTAAAAACAAAGCAAAACAATCACAAGAATGCCCCAGATGGAAGGATGGGGGAAGTTCACCAGGAAACAAGAATTCGTGCTGAAATCCCAAATTGAGCAGCAGCAACACAAAAAGGGTTTCAAAGACAAAGCCATCTGCAACACACCATTACATTCTTCATCATCACAACAAAGCCCAGACATGCTGAAACTTACATCTTCTTGTAAGCACAGTCTATTAGCATCTATATAAGTTTAGTATTTCCTTAGCAAAAGATCTCTCATGACAATTTGGTCAATAGAAACACCCAGGGGTAGTGTTCTTTCCATGTAGTAATTGACAACTTTCCTGATGAATGCACAATCTAGGGTTTTCCCTCTTACTAGAACAATTTAAAACCTACAAAGAGCAACACAGGCTTGCCACTTTTTTTCAACTATCAGTAAAGAAAAAGGTGAGAATCAAAAAAAAAAAAAGATAAAATGCAAAGATGACTTAACCTACGTGACATTTTGAAAACAGCATAAAACAAGCCAGGAACACTTTCACACAGTGCAGGGGAGAGGAACACTATTCTGCCTTAATGATAATGTACAAATAACACTAAGCAATGCTGAGTGCTGCACAATCGTGGGATACTCCACCTCACATTAACTATTAAACAGATAAAAACCACTACAGGTCACTGTGAAAACCAGTAAATTTCTTCTATTGAATATTCCCTAAAGGTCAAAAAAGGGCTAAGTCACTGAGTGTGTTATCAACAATGCACAAATTTCTTTCTTTTAATGTTACCCCAAACTAGGGAGAAACAGGAAGAACTGATTACAAGACCTACTTTTTCACTTTTTCTTCCCAAGTGGTCTGATGCCAGCAGATGCTAAATCATTTCTTTTTGCCTATTGTATCTAAGAAGGTTGGAACTGGAGAACACAGTTCACTTGCTAAATTAATATTCACACTGTAGTTCCACATTTCTACCCTAGAATGAGAAAGGTCAGATCCTGTGGAGACAGATCTGATGGGGAAGGGGTGGAGCAAACCACTGAAAGGACAGGTAGAAGAGCTACAGCCATGTTGTGTAGTGCAGAAAGTGGAAAGATCACACAGTGAAGCACTTTGACTTCTTGCCAGGTATACCCTGTGAAATGAATTCCGAAGTAAAGTTTTAAATTACAGACGACTTTTCCAAGCCATTACTGGCAAGAACACTACTGTGGAAAAGCTGTGACACCAGCAATTAGGGATAGCAGAGCCTGAGATATTAAGGGAAACTTGTCAAGCAGAACTTAAAAGATCTAAATATTTCTCCTAAATATTTGCCAAAAGAAGATATAAAAATTGCTTTGGCTCTTCTTGCCTATAAATTTGCACCTTCTGGATTTTAATTTTATTTAATTTTTTCTTAAATATTCACAGATACTAGTTCAGAACTTCTATAAACATAATACTAATTCACATCTAAAAGCACTAGGAACAGGAAGGCTGGAGTTCTTTTAAAATACAGCATGTGGTGTGCCAGCCACGCAGTCCTACGAGTTTTATGTTTGCCCTATCTGTCCAAGCAAAACACATTGTGAGCATCTGAGCAGAGCTCCTTGAATCCCCCACTTAATGTTTGCAAGGAATGCAGATGAAGGAGTATTTGCCAAAATAATTCAGTTGATGAAAAGAAAGCACACACTTTCAATGACTGACAAATAAGGCAAAGTACTTTAGTCCTATCTTAAATGGCCCTTATTAAAAACTATTCATAGGAAAAAATCCAAACCAGTAATGAACATTTTAAAACATCAGGTAATGTCTGTACAAATGCTAGCAGCATCACCAGAAGTGACCACTGCTATGAAAAGCACCAAAAACCCTTGAAAATTGTTAAAGAAGAGATGCATTAAATAAATAATCTCCTGGTACTTAGTAGAAAGGGTTTTTTCCTAAACTTAGATCATTCACCACCTAACAAGCCTGTTTTAAAATAGGGCAGAAACAGTTCTACAGTCTCCAACACTGGATTCTACTGACCCTAATTTGGTCCCCTTTAACTCCCAACAGAAGTCACAGAAGGTATTAAATGTAAATGCAAACAACTGGGCTGGCTCCTGTTTCCACAGGGCGAATGAAAAATTGTCATTGGCACAGTTTCAGGAAGGATTTATTTCTAAAAATATCATCCTAAGATACAGAATCCCTTCTAATGGCTCCACCAAGCTGCTGTCACTATCCCCAGCTCCTTAGTCAGGTCTTCTAGGATAAAGTAGCGGAAGAAGAGATGCCCAAACCATGCTCTGGCTAACACAAGGTTAAAATCACACAGTTCCAGTTTGCTGCAGGAACTATTTCAGCTCTTAGCAAATCTCACAGCACACAGACTTTCACTTCTCCTGCTGGGTCTAGCTAAGGATTGAGCCCCATAGCTGAATTTTGAGTATCCTTAAAGTTTGCACATCACAAATCGTAACAGATGTCCCTGCTGTGCAGGGAGTTTTGTTTAAAGGTCCATCTGCCTGCAGACTGAAATCTGGGATTCTTTGTTTGCTTCCTGCAAAATCAGATCTTTCAGGCCAGTCACCATAAAAATGCAGGGATTTTTCTGAGGGGTACAGAAGATCAATATGTTGCATACATTTGTTCCTCTGGAAGGAGAAGTAGCTGAGACTGTCTCAGGGTTTGGCAGAACACAATCTTATTCATGTTAATGTTGCTTCCACAGAATTGGCTGCTTGCTGCAGGAAGGAAATGGATATAAACACTTCTGGCTTTTTTTTATTCAAATTCCACATAACAAACTTCAGCATTCTACAGGTCTGGGGGTGTGGGGAGGGAAACAGTCACCTCTGCACAGCAGGATGGGGTATGCGGGCCAGGCAGTGGAATACAGGGTCCAGACTATGGTCATTTAGAGGAGAAAGACACAGAGACTAGAGCACTGTACTTAGCAAAATGATTTAGATACATGACCAAAATGTGAGCAAAAACAAGACAGGACAATGATATGACAGACGAAATCAGAATGGAAGAGAAGTGAGGGACTATGAAGCAATAAAAATCAGGATGTGGGAAGAGAAAATAGCAGAAAGGGGATAAGTAAAAAGAGAAGGAAAAAGTATTTACTATGCAATTAGATTTCATGTGGCAAAGCACTCAATTCTGTCCTCTGTCCAGCTTACAGTACCACTTTTCAGAAGAAATTCTCCACACTCCCCTTGGCATATAAAGGGGAAGGGCTGGAGAGGGAAGGCCTTCTTCATCTTTGTCAGGCTCCTCTGTTCTTTTCCAGGTTCTTCCATTAGATCACTAAGCACATTTTGGTTCCGGATAAAAAACTTGCAGGAGTGATTGGGGTACTTGCACTTAAGCAGAGCCAAATCCAGCCCTAGGGCTTTTCTGAATAGGCACTCACCATACCCTTGGGAGAAGAGGCTCCAATTTCCTTCCTTGCTTTCCTCGGCATATTTTCAGCCTAGCAGCTCCGTGTTTCTTTACAGAAGTAGCACCTCACTGTCTCTACATTCTCCAATCACCACAGACTTCAAATGGGCCAACTTCCCTCCTGATCATCCTCTAATAGCATGAGGATATCTCCTCTTCATAGTTTTAATTTTCCTATGGGCAGTTCATCTCCTTGGTGTCCTGCAGAGGCTCACAAGCTTCAGAAGGGACAGACAAGAAATTGTTGCAGTTTTCCAAACAGTCTCAAGTGTTGCCTATGCTTAGGTCAGACCTTCCTAAAAGAGTCCTTATTGGCCTTCCTTTGACCTCTCTACCAAATCACACATAACCTCTTCTTTGTAGCCAGTTTCCTCCCTCCTGGATCAGGTCTTGCACATGCAATCATGTCCAGCACAGGCATGCCTCTCCGTTTCTCTCCCTTGTCCAAGCTGAGAAATGAAACCGCCAGATGTGAGGCCGTGAATGATACAGCAATTTCATAAAATTAACGCAAATTGACAGGTTGTGAAAATGTCTGCTTACTTGAAATTGGTTACAAGTGTTCTTGTGTCTTTAATTCTTTACTGTTTTAGAATGGCACATTTTACCTCTAGCTTAACAGCCAAAGGAAGTCAAAGAGTGTACCTTTCAGCTATTTCAGAAAATATTCAGCAACAGGAAATATATTTTTTCAGACATTTACAGTAAATTTTTGCCATTGTTTTATAATCTGGCATCCTGTTCACCAGTTTAGAGGTAGTCTATTAAAAAACTCAGAAAACAAACAGTATTACACATCTGTTAATCTGGGTAATGCCATTCACCAGCAGTGGATACATTTATATATTGAAACATAGGAATTATTTTTTTGTATTTAAATCTTATGTAAAAGCAGAAGGTACTGGTCATAATGATGGCAGTGTAGCCACACATAGTATTCTCCTGTAGAAGTATCACAGGTTCAATATTTTCTGCATAAAGTACTACTTTATTTTTATGGAGTGCTTTTATATTTTATCAGAAATCAGCTGCTCATAGGTTTTTTTATTACTGGTAGAATTAGAAAAAGGGACAAGTCAAGACTTCAGCATGGCACTCCTAATTTTCATGTATCCATGAAATATTCTGCACCTTCTTTCTAGGTTTATTCTGTCTTTTTGTTAGTTTTCTGCACTGTTCTTTTGTTCACATTTGAAAGAAATGGAAGCTTTCTACTGTCTTGAAAATTTCCTCATCTTTTTTCATATTAGAGAATTAAATTTTTATGCTTCACATTAGAGTCCTGTGTATAGTGCTCTAAATTTGTTACAAGACTTCTTACATAGCCCCATCAGTGGCAAACATAGTCTTTATTCTTGAGCTTCAAGCATCTATTTAATCTACTGGCTTTTAACTACTGTTATTTGCCCAACAAGACCTTTCACTGCCTATCTGTGACTGCACCTCCTAAACTGACAGTCAAATTGGGCTTGGAAAATTTTTTAATGGGCATTCTGTACTACTGATAGCTAGAGAGCCAATTGGCCCCCTTTCTGAGGGAAGACTGCAGGCACAGAGCAATCTTTAATTGTTTCCATAGTCATTCAGTGTGTCCAAGATCCAAAAGCTGCCATACAACTCCATTTCCCATTTATACTATTGGGTGACAGACATGTTGAAATAGGGTCAGATTTTCAAATAAGGAAATTATTTTTTTTCCCCCAAAATAGAACATGCACACAAAAGCAGACAAAGGGAATGCATGCCGAAAACGAAAATGAATTAGCTCCACTCCACTAAAGGAAACCAATAAACGCTCTTACAACAACAGTGAAAAGCTGACTAGGGTCTGAACTTGCTCTCACTAATGTCAGTAACAGTTTGATTCAATGGGAGCAAAGTAAATCCCATTAGAGCCTTTTACAAAAAAAACCCTAATAAAAGCAGACACTACAAAGTAAAGGCCCTGTTCAGCCCTCGCTTACACCATAGCCATTGTAAAGCCACACCATCGTAGCTGGGCTCTGCATTCAGAGCTGGAGCATTTCAGTCCTACACTTTCCACATCACAGAAAGCCGAAAGGAGATGTTGTACCAAAGTGAGAATCGTAAGTCTCTCCTGGCCATGGATTTAATACACTATTGTTAGCTTTACATAACATCTGGCTGGGTCCCAAATGTGCATTCCCCGACACTCATGCTGCCTGATTTATGCTGTCCTATTTGGCTGGTAAAAGCATCAAATTGGTGACTGGTTTTGAATGAAGGCAATTAGGGTGGTTGATTGGTTTTGTAATTTGGAGAACACTACTCCAGAGTATAAGTCAATTGTGTAGAACTATCCAGGTCTTTAATCACTGGTTTTCCTGTGCAAAGAGCTGATGTTTTACATCATCTGAAATTTATACCAGTTATAATCAATTCCATTCTCCCCATTACCCCTCCTTATTTCTTCCTCCCCTGCCCCACACCTGATGAAAAAATAACATTTTACCAGAGAAACAGTTAACTATAGTGTGGTCAATTATATTTCAGGGGTGTATCCGAATTTAATTTAAAGGGTCAACCAAGTATGTGGGGTAATTACCTTTACTGAGCATCTGACAGCTGTTGTGATATAGTGGGCCAACACTTCCTGCTAGAAATCTGTCAGGAAGAACTTGTTTAAATTTGAGTAAGGTTAAACAACAGACATCTGTCGACAAATCCTAGAAAACAACGTCATCAGCAAAGACAACAATTTTACGTAAGTCTCTTGGGTCCCCCCTGAAAGACTGGAAATTCTCAATTCAAAGAGTTTTTTTTCCTGAGTGGATACTAAAATAGGAAGACCTGTAGGTTCAACACATAAAAATCAAGCCAAGCACGGACAGGAAATAGTATATAATTTGCCTACATATAGTAACCATATACCTTTCTGAAGACAGTTTTCTTATTTAAATATACAGGCTCCAGAAATTACAAAGCTGAGAAATAAAATTGCACTCAAGCACTCCCTCAAGCAATTTTTATTCTTAACAGTAGACAGGAATTGAAATGTACATTCACAGGATAAATAAGTAAAGAAAAATTCTGAAGAGTTACATGATATTCTAGGCAATATCTTCTGTTCCCTCATTGCAACCTGCACTTCTGACATTTATTCAGAACAGGGCTGTGTTTTTCACAGTGACTTCCAGATCACTACGTCCCAAACCTTTGGCCCAGTGGTCTGCTGACAGTCTTTGCACTGATTAATGACCACATTAAACCAAACACTGAATGAGACACCGGTACATTTTATACAATGCTATAAGCAGATGTGAAATACTGAATTCCACTTCTCAGCAAGGCTGTATAATAAGCAATCTGTGCTCCACTGAAGGCTGTCACAGAACCTATGGTCAGCTCAGAAAAGGCAAGACAATTCCAAGGCTTTCCATAATGCTCTGTATCTTCATACTCCTCACTGAAAATCCTCACTGTAGTTGAACCCTGAAGCCCCATGCAAACTGGCCACCACAAATCACAGTTTGGAGATCCAAAATTATACTAGTACCTCATTAAGGAACTAATTAAGTTTTATTAGTAGTTAATAATACGTACGATTATGTATCATTGTACAAATTCCCTGCACACCCCCTTAATTTATTATGATCCTGATAGTCCTGAGATTTTAATAAAATCTGCCAAATAGAAGGAAACTCTGGTTCCCACACTCAAGTCAATAGTAAGTCATACTGATTATGATGCAGTAATGAAACTGTATCAAAAGATTTGTATAGCATGGAGTAGATGATGTAATTGTTAGCTGCATTCAATATTACTTACAGTAAGCAAATTACAGTAAGCAAATTCTGTTGCAGTTGAAATTATCCTATTCCTTAAAATAAAATATAGAGGAAAGAAGAAAAACCTCAGATTATTGTTTTGTTTCACCACTTATAAGCAAAAAGGAATAACTGAAAATTCATGATCATCCTGGGGATATTCATCTTTGGTACTATAAACAGCTGTGATGTTGCTGTGCAATTTTAATTACCCAATTTTCCCATTCCACCTTGCTAGAACACTATACATGGTATGTTCCAGAAGACCAATAAATTTGAACTTGACTGACATTAACAGAGCTGCTTACTTAATAGCATTCACATGTAACACTACATATAAAAGGACTTATTTAGACAAAAAATGGTTTTACCACTGCAACCATTGTGAAATTGCTAGCACATATTTGTAATAATCCCTAGGATCATTCTGGGCAAAACCCCCCCAGACTAGCCAGATGCTTTGATGGAGCTTCTCCTCCTAGGTGACCAGATTCAATGGAGACAGAGTGAGCAGTCACATCTCTGTCAGCTCTCAAGTGCACCGTTCACACTTGCGTGATGCTACAGGGTAGTGCATGGAGTTGGCAGACCAGCATTTCAGGTTAATTTGTATCTAAAAGAATTCCCAAAACTGACCTGATCATTCTGTTGTGCTCATTACATTGATCTTCAAGAAAAGAACTTGCAGTCCCAAGCTAGGTTTCCTAGGCCCAGCTGTCAAGGACAGAAGGTGCCACTTCTTCCAAGGATGAAAGCACAAATTAGTAAAAGTCAGGGAGCTGGTTGCAGTGTATCAGTCCTCTATGAGAAACCCTGAGTTATTTCTCCTCTTGAATTCATGACACGAGCCCAGAGGGACATGCAACCTATTTGTGACGAAGTTGCATGTCTACAACAACTTTGCTGTCTTCCTACAGCTAGAGAATGAATTTGGCAACTGATCCTAGCTAAAAAAAGGAAGGGAGAACAAATACAAAAAATCCTGCCCCAGGGTCAGGGATTCACATCTTTAGCAACCCACGGGTGACGAAGATACATCCGGGTCCAATAGCAAAGCAGAGGAAAGTATAGACCCTTCCAGTTATCACTCATTCTGCAACATGTGGTTCAGGTGCTACAAGGGAAGGACCAGGAGCTCTGAATGCAGACAACCTGATGACAGACTACAGGCTATGCTGAGATAACGGAGAAAAGACAGATCAGGGTTATTTCCAAAACTGTCCCCAGACAAGGAAATGAAGGAACAGCTCCAACTCAAAGGCCTTAGTGATATGGGACACAAGCACAACCCAGGGAAACCAAAGAGCATTGAGAAACAGCCAGCAGGAAAGGGAAATTCTTCCTCGTGATTAGTGGCACATTCCAGCAGTGTATCTGAGAGGGATGATGGCAGAAAAGCTTCACATGCCTCCCTCAGCAGCAGGGAGGCTGGCTCTAAATGAGTCAGGAGATGAAGGGTTCCCATCCTTTGGGGCAAGCAAAGGAGAACATAATCTGCCAGAAGCCCCTTGGGCTAAAATCCTTTCTTACAAGACTCTGTTTGGAATAACAGCAATTCAAAAATATTAGGAGTACAAAAGAATGCTGGGGAACAGAGTGGGAGGCAAAGAGAGGATGCAAGTCCTCATCCTAAAGGCACTGGCCTCCCCTGAGACCACAAGCTGAGCTGCATGGAGAACTCTAGGCTACTAAGCTAAAGTGTCTGAATAACATCTGGATACAAGTATAATTATAGGAACCATTCTTTTAAAGCATGTGACTTTGTAACTCACAAAAAGGTAGGTATTTCATCCTAGCACTGCCCACTTCTCATTGAAAAATCAGACCCCCAAGAGCTGGGAATTTAGAAAAGAGCAATCCAGTACACTTGAAGTTGACTTTCAAACTCCCCTCTGGCCCTTCCAAACAAGGTGTAGAAGGAAGTAGACAGCCCACAGTTATGCTCACAAACACTCTCCATGCCCCCTGCTGCTCAAATTGAGTTTTACCTTCAGGCAAAAGAGCCATCATCCCAATTCTTAAAAATATAAAGAATTTTGACTGTGCTGTTAGCTGCTCCCTGCAATCCCTAAGAGCCACGCATTTCTTCACAAAGCAGTGTGAAGCATGGGAAGGAGGAGAAAAACTGCTGCCAACTGGTTTTAATAAGAGAACTGCTGATGTAAAAAAAAAAAAAAGGTAGAAAAAGCAGCAATTAAAAGTGCCACAGATAGGTAATGCACCAGAATTTTTAGCTATTTTCCCCAAGTCCTGGCTCTCAGGTACCAGAATTCTGTCTGCATATCTAACAGCAACAATGGGTTCATGTTTTCATCTGTGAAGCCCTCACTAGAGGTACTTCCCACTCCATCCCCAAAACACCTCCTAACAAACAAGCTTTGCACATGGCTGCAAAGATGCCAAGATGGCACAATAACTTCAGAGGTGATGGCTAAACTTTTCTTCTTGAAATAGGAGCATAAGAACTCCATTAAGAGACACAGGAGAAAGCTGACTTCCAAATGTTTAAGAATATTGTCAATGAACAACTAACTGATTCTGACTGATTTAATGAAAGTTTTCTGTACTGCTGAGGGGGTATTTACAAAAGCAGAGTTTAATCTAGTGAGACTGTGTTCCCACCAGAGCCAATGAATAGACATAGGCTTGCCCTGGGCAATACAGAGAATGAAGTCATGCTAAGACTCTTTGTGAAATGTTCCACTGTTTCCCACGACACACTGAACATGCATTTGTGGACATGGACCATTTCATGTATCATGTACCCTTTTTGGAAGCATTTCTGTGATAACCTCAAGAGCAATTAACATAGAATAACTTCAACTAATTAGAATCATGAATACATTAAAGAGGTCAACTGTAAAAGATTCTCATTTCTCCACCAGTTAATGTGGAGCAAAGAGCAAACATGGAGTACCAAGTACATGGAGGAAGTACCAGACAACATTGTTAAAGGTGAGTTTTCTGAGCAGAAAATGCCCGGAAGCCTCACAGCCCGAACAGATTTATGAAGGCTACAAGGAGGTGCAAAGAAAAAAATAAAAGAATCCAAAAACTGAGCAGAAAAAAGCTCTGGGAACCCTGCCAAAAATGAATCAAGAGCATCCACAAGTAAGGTCATAAGATTTGTTTTGGATGCATCTTGCATCATCGAAGATCTGTGACTAGTGGCTCCTACTACAATAAATCCAACTTGTTTTAGATTATTGAGGTATTCTATAGATAACTGAAAAAGTTGCAATTCAAAATATATGCATCAAAATGCTGTCAGTAATGTGCAAACAGCATATGCCCTGTATCAGAAAGTTTTAGCAAAGTTTTCTGAAGGCTGCCAGAATATCGAACAATTTGTACACTCCATTAGTGCTTGAAATAGGGAAAATTGCATAATTCCTTTTGAAAAACAATACAAATATACTTCTGAGAAAGAAAAAAAAATATTTCAAAAGTCAGTTAATCATACAGACTAATATTATTCTAGATAATCAAATATTGACAGAAGCCTTGGCAAATTGACTCAACTCTTATCCCTACCATCAGATTGCTTGGTCTAACCTGGCTTCATTCCACAGGCACACACAGTTCCAAATATTTGGTGAACACTACACATTAAAAGTTATTAATATACCATTTAAAAATTATTAATATAATCTTTATTTGATAGTAGATATAGAGAAAATGGCCAAAAAGTAAACCTCTATACGTTTTTTTATTCATAACACAGGAAAAATTCAATTTGAGTTAGTCTTACAATTTCTCTCAAGGAAGTCTACAATTCTCACTGTGCCTTCCTCAATTTAAATGGCTCATTATTAGAGAGCCTACCCCAAAAAAAAAAAAGTATTAGAAAGCAAGCATGTCTTTGGTCACTTCATCCGTTCATTCTACACACTTGGCTTTCTTCTAAGTATCTTTGAGTCTCATGGGTTTCAGAGCATCGCTATCCATGCTTATATAAAGAAAAATCCCTTCATATTAATATCTTCTTTCTTATAATCAAATGAAGCCTTTATTCAGTGCCTTAAAAAACTCCAGAGCCTGTTGTACCCTGTTTTCAGGTAAATGTGGCCAGTCAGAGTACATGTTCATAAGCAGACAGATTTGGTAATTTTCCATGCTGCATTTCCTATTCAAGAAGCTACACAACATAACTAGCCTATTCCTGCTGCTTAGGCTCTTATATTAGGACAGTCTGACTGAATAAAAATTGTAAGGACCTTCTCTGTATGACTCTTCTTCAACATATAATCACAGGTCTTCTTACCTCCTTGATTCAAAGCAGAATTCTTGCACAGCCCTAACAGAAACAGCTCTTGTTTGCTTGCTCAAATCCCAAGACCAAAAACTAACTATAACAAGAAATTAGCACCCAAGGCAGCAAAAAATCATATGTACATTGATTATTCATGACAGCTGTCTGAGATCCCAGCTAACTCTGCTGCAATAGGTTTTTCTGGGTTTTACCAGGGTGGCTAAAACCTCTGGCCTCAGTGTCCTTCTGCCAGCTCTGCTGTGTCAAATCCTAGGGCTACACATTTGGGTGTTACTGCTTCTGGTCTCCAATTGCTACTGTTGGTTTTGTCAGAAATAACCTGGCATGGAGAAAGATGTTCTATGATTCAGGAAAAAACAGCTATGGAAACATTTAATAGAGTAAACCAAATAAGCTTGTATCTTGGTGTCCATCTCTTTCAGGTAATAAACACTCACAAGCATCTGTACAAGTTCTACATTGCTTGAAATTCAAATCTGAAAATTCTCTGAGGAAAACTTTATGGGAGCAAGGTAGTTGCCTTTCTTAGCTCCAAAGGCAAATACCTCAGACAGCTTACCCATGTCATTCAACTCATCCACAGTGGAGATGTTCAAAAAGTGCTAATTAATAAACTCATTAGGTTATGCTTGGATTATGGAACCAACAGTATCTATATTAATTCTGGCTACTAGTTCTACATCTCATTAGATTCCAAGCAGACAGTAAGTTAAGCGAAACACTCGAGGGAAGTTACAAGTGAGAGCAACTCCCTTTCATGCGGTCACATTCGGGTACAGAAGATATTTGTGTGCACAGAGAGCTCACCTCAAACTCACAGACACCACCACAGGCAGCCAGACAACTACAAAGCCAGTAAGACAGCTGAAAACCAGACTCATTTATCATTATCGAAATAAAATCTGTGCAAACTAAGGGATTCGTATATAAATATCACAATAAAAAAAACTAGCAGGTAGCTTCACTGATTTCCAAAGCTACCAGTTCAACACCTACACTAACCATCCAGGCAAAATACTATTTGGATGGGAGGGACAATGAGGAAAAAGTTATTGTTTTAATAAATATTATCAATATTCAAGAAGACAGAGAAAACTAAGCACTCATTAAGAGCAAAGAAATGCCTCAGAGTACACTTTTTTTCTTGTCAAACATCAAATGAAAAATTCTTTAGTTCTTCCTTTTCCTTTATTCGGAATGCAATACTAATAAAAATGAATATTTATTGGCAAAATTGCTTGAAGGCCTTTCCTCCTTCATCCCTCTTACACTTATTTTTTTATTCCTCATCCAGTTGAGCTCATGTCATGTTTCAGCTATCAATAATCAAATAAAGAAAATACAATTAGTATAACGAAGGGAGAGAATTTATTTTTTGTAAAAAAAAAAGTGAAAGAAATTTAATTGGAAGAAATAATAAGAAACAAAGTTTAAATAAAAACAAGTTTGGACAGCAGGAACAGGAAACAAGAAAAAAATTTTTCACTTCTAATTTGGATAGTTCCTCCCCTTTCTTACTATTTCTTTGAGTGAAGCATTGTCACTGGATAATCTAGTTCACCTTGAAGTGTTTTTCAAGGCAGCAGACTTCAAAGTCTTTTTTTGCTGCAGAAAATTGAACTCAAATGGACTTGCATTACTAGCATTACTAGTTCAGTTTCATTTACTCACACCCAGATGAATTCCAAGGTCATATTTCAGAGACCACCACATAAGACTAGGGAGAAGAACAAGACTCAGTGTCTTTTCCTGATGCTTGCACTGACTCATCCTGTGATTTCTAGACAGCAAGTGGCTGGAGCACTGCGTGATAGTATTATGTAAGGATCTCATCTGGCAGTGAGAAAAGTTGTTTTTAAAGCCCATTGATATCATTACGGATTTTACTGGGGATTATGGTACTGCAGCAAAAATTACTCAGTTGTTCTGTCTTTCCCATCTCTATCAGATCCCCTTTCCTATGAACTCTAGCTGTGCAAGGAGCATCTGTAATCCTAAAGGGAAGGAATAAACACAGACTGCACTGGCCCTGATCCTTCCTAAGTTCACATTTAGTGACCTTGCTAAACTTCCTGGGTTAGTCCTACTTCCTTCAAGACCTGAGAAGACATGGCAAAAGGCTTGCTTTAGGCAAATGCAATACGACTTTAAGAGTGGTAACTATTTCAATAGCTAATGTACACCACTAACTACACCAGTAATAGTTCATGTGACAAATTCTCATGAAAAAATTTATTTACAAACCAACTTTCTTTCTGAAAATGGATTTTTGCAGGAACATGTTGATAAAGAGAAAAGAAAAATCCATTCTTTATTATATATAATAAAATGTATCTTTTCAATACTTTTAGTAATAGTAACAATAATGTCATTGTGAGAGTCCTTGAAGTAAAAAACATGAAAAATTCTGCAGAAGACAGGTGAAAAAACTCCCATGTTGCAACATATAAATCAGAAATTACTGTAATGTTTTGCAATGTGGTATTTTTACATTAATGAAGATGTAGACACAGATAACATGAATTCTTAATTTCTGTCACAAAAAACGCATAGTAATTAGCAGTTTTAGTAAAAGCTCTGGTTACAGATGCTGAATTCAAAAGGTTACTCCCCAACACATCTTCTTGTCAGATGCAGCAACTGTCCCTTAAGAGCAGAAAAATTCCTGGCTTGCATTTCACTTTGAACAATGAACACAAGGATGAAACTAAAATCCAAATATATCAATATCTAACAATGTGATCTATATTATATACCGATTATTGTCAAATTAATTGATACTAAATACAATAATGATCTAAAAATGGTCCTTGCAACTCACTGGTGCAATAATTTCTTACAGGTTTAACTTGCAAAGACTTAAAAGCACTTGGACACTACTTGTGTGAAAATAGCCCCACTCAACAGTAGAGCAGTTTGGGGTTTGTTGTTTGGGTTTTTTTAAACTAGTTACTAGACCTCAGTGATGGGCCCTTGTTATTGCTAGTTCATTTATGTGCACAACACACACTGTCCTCTCAGGGAATTTAATGAACCATGCAGAGAGAGGAAAAGAAAATATCAAAGGAGTTAGTGACCCTTGCCCCAAAAGTAAATTGTAAAGCCTTCCTAGTATTTTTGCTGAAGCATCTTTCTATATTTTTAATGTATCTATGCTAGAAGTCGAGCTGTTATGACCAAGGAAAAAAAAAAAAAGAAATTGATGTACTACTTGGGAAAGCTGATTGAGGTGTCAAATGACTGCAGGTTTAGTGAACGACTTAATCAATACAAGAGGTATAGGGCATGTAATTTGTACTGCCGTAACTTTGTCCTTTGCAGCTTTGTTGTTTATTTACAGCAGAGTGGAAAGCTCCTCTTCATTTGAGCCAACAACCAACCCACTGAAGTTCCCACGTTAAGGTCAGATGTCACTTGCAAGAGAACTTCAGAGGGTTCCATCATTCTTTTTCTTTTGCAGGAAATAGCTGCAACATGCTTTCATCAACAGAAAGAAAACTACTCATCATTCCAACCCAGAGTTCTGGATCCAAAACACCAGAATTTAGAAGTCTGGATATAGATTTTGCCAGTCATACTCCCATAGGTCATTCTTCGCAATGAGCAGGAATTAACTGGGCAATTATTGCATCAACCATTTGCCTCATTTTAGTTTTGAAGTATTTAAGTCACATTATTCATTCAAAAATGCAGCTGTTTTCCTTAGGAGAATCTCTGTAATACCCCACTAGCCAGCTTGTGCAAATAGCATATTTCCACTGACTAGATAGAACAGTTTTAAGTAAAATAGATCATATCATTTCAGCACAGCAGTTTTGATGTAGTCAAGCTGAGAATTTGAATTTAAACAGTAATTTTGAGGGTTTTTTTCTTTTTTTTTCATTTTTTTTCCACCTCTATTTATTTCCTTACCATTATTTGTGGAACCACCTACTAATATTAAAGGATTGTATTTTCAAATTAATTTCTGGAGTTTCCTTCAATGAAATTGCATATACTTCCTGAAAATCTTTTTGGGAAATAAATGTTTCACTTTTAGTAATCATTTTATAGAATGAAAACACTTGCTCAGCACTGTACTTTGCCAAGAGACCAAATGCAACTATAGAACCAGATTAAAGAAAAAAAATTCACTGAAGGCAGAAAAATAGTCTGAAATTATAATTAGTCAAATCTAAACCTCATAGAGCAATGACATAACTCTTCAGGTAAAAAAAGAAAAATGTTGCTTTAATTTATGTTAACATGCTGTAAAATGCAGAGACATTCTGAAGAAGCCAACAAGTTTGACTCTAATTTTCACTTTGACTGATAAAACAATTTGGGTAAGTGGAGCTGTTATCTCTCCACAGGAAAATCAGACACTTTGTTAGTAAGAGTATAGAAGTGGAGGCAAGACACAGCTGCACTCCTCATACCTCAGTAGTCGAGATCATCCATGTTTAAAGAAAACAAAATGAAAAAAAGAACCACAATCCCCAAACCAAAACCTATTTTTCTAAACAAGCTGACATTTTAGGTGGAATTGTTTCCCTTCATTATAAAATAAGGTGCTGTTGAGAAGTCTGACTTTGGGGAAGAAATAAAGAAGCTGGTATCAGCAACACTTCAGTCTTCAGAAGGGCTCAGACTATCAGTTATTAAGAGGAAAAGATGCATAAAAAGGGAGGATCATGAGATGGTAAATCTACAGTTTTTAATGGGCTCCACTATGGGAAAGTGGGTGGCCATTTCATACCAACCCAGAATTCTGCCACGGGCAAATAGCAGTGCCTTGGGACCATCCTTCCCAAGCTCAGTGGCACGGGGCCCCAAGGTGGAGGGGCTGAGCCCTGGGCTATGAAGAGACATGGCCTCCAGAGTGACAGAACTTCACAAATCATTAAAGAATGAATATTCAACAAACAGAAAGGGCCCTGTTATGCTCTGCTGCAACTGAATCTGAAGTAGTGCTTGCCTGTCTGGGAACCTCATCTCACAATACTTGAACTTGAGAAGTTACAGGAGGAGGTAAGAACTATCAGCTTCCACCTTGGGAAAGAGATAACACCCAGAGAATATGGCAATAAAGGTCTTAAAGAAAACGTGAGTGATGTGGAGAAGTAGCAAGGAACACAAGGATGGATTTCCCAAAAAGATACTTTTTAGATTTAAGCCAAAGGAAGAAAGCTTTCTCGGGAAAAGCTCAGCTAAGCTGTGCAGCTCACAGCCACCAGATGCTTTGGGATCCAGAAGCATGAACAGCTTCAAAACAGATCACTGAGGATGGATCCAGTAGTCACTCTGAAGGTTAATATCCTGAATGCAACCTTGATCTCAGAGCTATTAAGCCATTTATTGCCAGGAACTGGAGAAGTGAGCAGCACAGCAGGACTGCTCTCCACTAACGCTTTACATATTCAACACGTATTCAAGTTTACATATGCAATAGGACTGTATTTTCAAAAGAAATTCTACATAGTTCTTTCCCACCAGAATTTCATCAAAAAGGTTATGTTGCTATAAACACTTCAGTTTTGACAAAACTGGCTCTTTCCACCTAGGAAAGGGGGAAAAAAAAAGGAAAAAAAAAAATCATCCAACCAGTTCTTACACTCCATGTAACTGAATCCAGTGACAATTTTCTCCTGAGCTGCTTCAAACCTGGAAATGTTCCAATCAAACCAATGAAGACAGTGCAGAGTTCATAAAAGAAGCTGCCCACTGAGTTAGTGTGTGTACAGGAACTAAGTATAAGGTGGCATCTGCTGCTTCCCTAAATGAATTGCATCTTGAATCGATAATTTTAAATAACTAGAAGGAATGTGCACCCTATATTAAAAAGAGATTTTTGAAAGAAATTAAATGTAAATTACTGAAAAAAAAAAAAAAAGTTATCCTCTTCCCTAGCCTTACTTTCCCTTTGACACAGTGGCAAAACAAACACAACAAAAGAAAGAAAATATACCATATACAAATTCTCTTTGATCATTTTACACTAAGTAGTTTAAGTACTATTTTCAGTGCTCTTGTCAGCCACAACAGGGCTGACCTGCTTTGTTAGAAACAGAGGGACCGTGTCAGTTGAAGGCAGAGATCTCAAGAAATACTATTGATATTTACGAAAAAAAAAACAAGAAAGAAAAGAACTCCTTAACCTTCTGGTGCTTACACATGATGCTATTCCACTAAACAGCTCTATGTATGGTTAAGTTTCCAGGCATAAATTTGAATGTATATTTTTTGTTCCATTAAGGAACAGTAACAATAAATAAGTCAATAATAATAACAGCAGCAATAAAAACAAAGTAGAGTTGTAGAAAATATTCTTTACAAGCAAAAAAAGGAAGCACCCAAAAAAATTTAAAATTTACAGATAGCATGGGGTTAAAAAGCCCTCCTGTCTCCAGTCGGAAAAACTCTAAAATCAGGAAACAGAGAATGAAGGAGATAGAACGAGGAAAGTTCACCTGAGAGCACAAATCCAAGAGTCATTTCTTTGGAGCACAAGTATTTTTGAATTTAGCATATAGTTCTTCTTACTATTAAAGGATTCTTAAGATCAAAATCTAAGATTTTAAAAGCTTTTAGATTTTATTTTTAAAAAGTCTTATTTTTAAAAGTGACTCATCACCTCAATGAATTGAAATACCGATCTATTTTAGAGATAAAAAAGGCATATCACAACCCAAATATAATTTAAACTTTCAATTTGTCAGTGTACCACCTTCAAGATATCAGCATGTTTTTTTTTGAAAACTATTAGGAGTTCCTTCATCAGTGTGTGCCATGGTAGGATCACCAAGAATATGTCAATGTTAGAGAACATGCTCAATGCCATACCAAGTCCTCTTCAAACAAAATTCAGACAAATTGTAGGAAGAGAAATATCCCATCTTTTTCAGAGAAAAATGCTAATTTCCATTCCCAGTTGTGCTGAGGCAGTGCCAATGATTGGCTCCATATGTTTCAGCAGTTGAAGGGATGTTAACATTCATACAGTTCTTTTGCTTTCACATGCTTTGTCTTGCTTATATCATGCAAACCTGGGAAATTTAACATTTCTTAACACCCTCCTCTCCAAATAAAGACTAATTCACTTTCTGGCTACAACTGTTTCTCTGTCCCATTGGCAACAATGGTGATTTCTCCAGACAATGCAAGGAGATAGAATAGAACGCATATCTGGTCTCCAAAATATGTTCGTTTTTGAGGAAATTATGGTTGACTGCATAGCAATATGCAAATAGCACTTTTAAAGGAAAAGCATCCTTGCTTCTTGTTACAGGCAAAATGTCAATGGATTCTATTCATATTTTTTTCTCTAAAAAAAAAGGAGAGCAGCAGTTTTCATCCTGATCCAGTGACAAACTAGCAGTAAAATTCTAGTTGGGCTGAGACAAAACAGACTAACTTAATAGCTGTAATTTTCATCAGTCCTGGAATACAAGTGGCTGGATGGAAAAACCACATTCCAATGCATAACACTGCAAATATATTTTTCCAAGACAACCTGTTTTTCTAATGCTGTTGACCACAAAGCATAATTTTTTCAGAGTAAGGTAGATCTGCTTTAGATGAGTAAAACTACCACAACAGGAATTTTACATAAATGGTTCACAAAAGTCTATCATAAAAAGTACAGGACAATACTAACTGGGAGAGAATTCAATACTTTTACTTCAAACAATATTACTGAATGTCAGTGAGGCAAATCACAAATCTTTTGTTACATTAAAACTTCTCTTGAAGTTAGTGCTGGGAGCGGGGATGAAAGTAGGAGCAGAGCACTGAAGAGAGGAAATACTGGTTTCTTGGATTTTATTGCAGTAGCTGCTTATAGAGTGGCAGATCATATCCCCACTCCTAAGAGATGAAACACCATCATAAAACAGGCTGGCATGAAACAAGTGCTTGTGGTCTTGCTGGTGTGGGGTGTTTTCAGTTTTAAAATCTGACAAAAACCAAATCTGATTCTGATTTCTATTAACTTAAAACAAAAATTCTTGTGTGACTTCCAACTAGCAATTTCACAAACCAGAGCTTTGAAGTGCCACCTAACCAGCAATAAAGTGGGTGTCTATGCTATGGAAACACAAGGGAATTCAGAGAATTCCTTTCAAGGACAGTGGAATTTTTAGGACTGAGCTCCATTTAGAAATACCAAGCATTTTCAAATGAGTAAAGAAGAGAAAATTAAATGAAAAAATCCTGCCAAACTGAAAGAAAAACCTTCTCCTAGCCAAACCACAGATTATGAATAGGCTTTCTGACATGCAATTTATGGTATTTAAAGAACTTAACTAATGAATCTCTCAAGCCATTGGTGCTTGAGATCTTGCCACAGCAAAGCCTTTAAAGCATAGACTTAAATTTAAGTCAAGTGAAGTGAATGAGTTTTGAGCATGCATCAAAGATTTCTCAGGTTATAAAATCATGAGGATATGTCAAAGGAACAAAGCAAAGCAAAACAAATGACAATTAATCAGATGATATTTATGAAACACACACTTTCAAGACTAAAGTAATTTCTTTATTAAACAAAGCAGCGAATAGTCAGAAAAGGCGAAGAAAATCACCCTAAAATTGTGAAGGAAAGTAATGGACAGGTACAGGCAGCTGCATCACTGAGGAAGAGAAGAACAATTACTCTTGCATTCTAGAGATCTTTTTCCCCCTGCCTCCAGAACGGGCTGACAGGAACTCAGCAGACATAAAATATTTTAATTCTAGTGCCACATTTGACAAATGCCATTGTGAAATCTTATGAAACAACTCAAGTTCTGTTGGCTGTAAATAGTGCTACTGCAGGCTCTTCTGAACAAAGGGCATCTGGGTGAAAATCAGAATCGAGATTGTGCAGAAGCATTAAACAATATTGGCAAACTGAGTCACTACAGTGTGGGCAAAACATCTCCTGCAAACTGGTTTTGCAGGCAAATTTTCCTCATTGTCAAGGTGTTGAACAGGATCAAGTATGAAACCTCTATCACCACTAATTTCTAAGATCCCATATTCTGTAATTTGCAATAGATATTTCATTTGAGAGTTGTGTACAAATCCTTTTTCATTTAGAGCATCTATCTATTTGAAATTATTTTCAAAATATTACATACTGGACATGCAATAAGAAAATCAATAATGAGAATACAAGCAGAAATCTTCTCTCAGCCAGTATATTTTGTAGTTTTAGAAGATCTGATGAACTTGAGCCATATTTTGGCCAAAGGTTGGACTTAATAATCTTGGAGGTTTTTTCCAACCTAAATGATTCTGTGACTCTCTCAGGGATGATATCCCAAGAGACAGTATCCATTTTCTCCTGTGTCCAGTAAGGTATTTATAAGCTGCAGAACAAGGATAAGTGGCCATTATACACAGGGATTCCATACCAACCGTAAAAGGTAGGTTTTTCCACTTGATCACACCCACAGACATTACTTGGCAAAATAGATAATGAAGTAAAGCAAAGCAACTGGGTGACAATAAATAACTGCTAAGGTGAACTCAGAGTCCTTTTATTTTGCAAACAGTACTGTGTGCCATTAATTATGGGCAAGGCAAAATAAGAGGGTAGGTCCAAGGAGGATACTTGGAGAAGCAGACCATGATGGCGCCAGAGCACTTCTCACTGGCAAAAGGAGGATGCACAAGAGGAACATACAAAATGCTCAGAGAGGAACCATAATACTGCCTCAGCATTCAGCTCATCAATACCTTTGCCTGTCTAACATAAACATTCAATCAAATGCAAATATCCTGAGAAACAGAGCTTTAGTACTTCAGCACATATGTAAAAAATGTGGATTTATTTCTGTATGAAACAGGCAAAGGAACAATAAACCCCCTGTTCTGTGTTTATAAGAGGCCAACTGTCCTTAATATGAAGGACAATAGCATGGGGTTTAACTTTCGCAGGCTTTTTAAATTTATTTTCTTATCACCCTTGTTGATAGCAGTATCCCTTCTGTTTGTGTTTTTAAATTAACAAATAATCACCCTGTTTCAGAAATCTGCAAGGAAAGGACTCCCACCAGGGGGTGAGAAGACAGCTGTGTTTACAACAATGTCATTAGGACTTTTCTGTCAGTAACTAACAGAGATTCAGCGGTTCAATGGTCCGGATACGCTACAGTGAGGGCTAAGCCATGAAAGGCAAAGCCCAGAGAGTTTATTCATTTGCTTGGGCACCATAGAGACCTGCCAGAATAGAGCCACACCACATTTCCATGGTACAGCTCAAAGAAAAGGGTTCTCTTAGGAGAAAAATTAAGCTGTCACAGCTGGGGTCCATCGTGGTGGCGGGAGACTCCCTTCTGTGCGAACAGGAGCTGTGGGAGTAAGTCCAGCTTTCTGCTGTGGAATGAACCTCACTGTCCTAATGGGCGACAAAGATATTCCCCTTGCCACAACTCCCTCCTGCACAGTTCACTCCAGGTAGATAATCTGGCCAGAGTTACCATGAAGAAGCCAATTCAAAAAGCAAATGCTATATTTTTCTCTGCACCTGTGAATATTAATGAACTCTGACCAACAATTGCCTCTTCATGCCAATGGAAGAGGAGCATGCAACATTGTTGTCAAGCTGATACAACACCCAGTTCAATTTCCAAAATGGGGATGCTGAGCAAATGATCAATTTCATGCACTCGCACAGGAAGCTAAATTCTTTATTCAGAACCCCTTATTTTGTACATATTTGCATTCAAAATCCGTTTTCACCTGTTTGCATGAATGCCTAAATGAAAGCCTCCATTTTCTCTGCTTTCTATTTATACATTAAATTTTTTCATGTAGCAGAATTAATCTCTTCACAGCTTCAACAAAAATCTTGACAACAACCCACAATTAATAATACCATGTATTATTTCACAGAGATGAAATAATACCATACACCTAAACAATATTTCAAATAAATGCCCTCAGCACAAGAGGGAAGAGTGCACAAGGCCAGCATTTGCTAAACCACCAGATTTATTCCACCATCCCTATTGGAAATACTTAAGCATTCTAACGAGATTTAGCATCCCACAAAGAAAGAAGACGGTGCCTGCTTAAGTTCCCCACAGGAGTTTGTTCATGTTCCCATTTGTCAGGGTCACTTCAAAGGCTTTGCTTCCTACATTCTGGGAAAGAAGGCATACAAGAGGGATGGTGAAGCACCACTTCACTGCCTCTTCTCCTCATTTCACTAATAGCTGCTATGAAGGACACTGGGGATAAGAAGTGGAATTACCATAACCTGTTACATGCCCTCTCATCCAATGCCAGATACAACACTTGCCAAGGCTCCACACCCAGGCTGTGCAAGGGTTACAGAACCTGGCCAAGGACATGCAAACTTCAAACACTGCCTTCTTTTCCATACAACACTTCAAGAAATTAGGACAAGTGTCTAGATCCTTCAGCTTGTGAATTGTTTCCATATACCACAACTGAAAGTTCTCAAGATGAACAATTTCAAACCAGCTACCTATTATATTAATTTCGCTGGAGGAACTGTGTAACTGCAGTTCGTGCTGATGGAAGAGGTATGGGTAAGCTGTTTGAGAAGAATTCTAGCCCCAAAGGCAAAGAGGAAAACTGGTAGTTTAAAGATACAGGTTTCACATGAAACTAAATGAGATAACTTTTTTTGTCCCCAGAAGTCCTACAACCCAAAAAAGAGGGGGTTATATTTCAGTTGAAAGGTTTCAGGAACCTAAAACTCACCTTTCAGGTCTATCAGATTTCATGTGTGGCATACAGGCCATTCCAGAATGGGATAATAACATTTCCAATGTGCTTCTGTCTTGTCTAATTAAAGTGAGTGGTTCATGGAAGTCTCTCTTGAAGTGTGAGTAGGAGCTTGGAGAAACAGGGTTGTGATTCCTGCTGTCACTGCTTGTGACAAAAGAAGAATGCAAGCAATACTCTTGCCAGAAGTCTACAAGACTTTGGGGAAAAAAAGTAAACATCTAGAGCATCTCCTTCTAGAGTATGGGGATACTCAGTTGCAGGCCACTCCCTAAAATGGCACCAAAAAAAATAACATCCTTTTCTGAGAATCACAACCGGTGCCAGCATGGCTCCAACTTAGCAGTTCACCTGCAATCTTCAAAATAACAATAGAATGTGAATAACTGTTTGGTTTTTTTCATATTTAGAGAAGGAGAAGCATAGGACTTGATGGCAACTTTGTACAAGGACACATAACTCAAACAGCAAAGGGAAGGGCAGAACTCAGGTGCTTTATTCCTAGTAAACTGCCTGGCCCTCTAAATCATTTTGTATATTGCCATTTCCTATTTATACTGTGGCACAGAAATCTCATTAATTTACTAACAACTGTTAGTAAACATTTTCCTGTAACATTTCCCCAGTTACCAGCTAATGCTTCATTTGAAAACTGAAGCTTTTATTGACAAAGCCATTTAAAATGTAAAATGAATCATGCAAACCTGCAAACAGGAGGGGAAAAGTAATCTGCAGAAGAATTACACAGGGATGTTTCCAAATATGAGAGAGAAGGGCTGAGGAGACATTGCCTGGCAAGGCTAGGGAGAAAGGAGAGATTTTACCTTTAACTGGAAGCAGCTGTTGTAACCTGCTTAACCCTGACGGAATGCATGTGCTGGGCCATGTCCCGCCAGGGCTTTGGCATTATGGACCATGGCAGCTTTCCTGTGGGCAGTGAGCTAACTCACATTTCTGTTATTTTATCCTGAAAGAAGTTACCATGGAGACTGGCATGAAAATGGCAATAGGCCAGCCAGATAGAGATGGAAAGCACCAAGAGAAACACAGAGTCCGAAACCTCAAACTCCTCAAACACTGGGTTTTCTATGTCCACAAGCTCAGCTCCATTCTCCTGTAGCAGCAGCCTATCAAAGAAGGTTTGATGGAGTAGGTAAATGTCAGCCATTAAAAGTAATCTATCACAGCTCATGAACCCTAGTTAATACACATGAGATTGCTTAAGATGTATTTGTGTGTGCAAAAGTTGTTAAAAAGCAGTGTTAAAACAGCACAGTGAATGTAGGTGTTAATTTCCCAGGATAAAGCGTAGAGTGCCAATAATGGCTTTCCAGGGCAGTCTCGTGTCTTCTTGGCGTTTTATTGAAACGAAATAACATTGATCAAATACTGTTCTCTGATTCCCTACATGAAAGAATGATCTAACTTTTACAGGAATTAAGAAAAACTCTGAGGTATTGTGGGAGAAAGTTTCACATTGCTGGTTATTTACTATGGTGCACTTTGACAAGTGCCAGTGAGAGGATCAGGCCTTCACAAGAGCTGTTCTTTCCCAGAGAAGGTCAGAGAAGGACCTGAAGGACTTGGGAATACTTTAACTGAGCCACAATATGCACAGGGCAGGAAGGAGGAGGAAGGCAGGAGATGCCATTCCCACCTGGAGGTACTGGGAGCCTGCAGAGTGATGGGTGCAGGCTCCCATGCAGGCTCTGGCATCTGGAATACATTGAACATGAGGGCTGAAATATGTTCCCCATCCTGTTCTGTCTGGGCACTGCACTTTAGAAAACATTTATGTAAAATTCAAGGCTTAAGACTCTGCCCAAGACAACAATAAAACCTGTGAGAAAATAGAATAAAAGAGAGCTCAGGATGAGAGGAACTTCCTCATGCATGGTTTCTTGGGTTTTTTTTCTGTGTGCTTTTTCTTTCCTAGATGAAGGCAGAGCTGATGAAGCGCAGTCTTCCCACAGCTGAGTTTAGCCAATGAGCACAATAGGATTCCAACACACATTTCTGCTTTTCAGACCCATTGTGAACTTTATGGACCATGTGCTTCCTTCATCCATTGGGCAAATGCTCCAGGAATGATTCACAAGCCCTGCCACTGGGTACCAAAACATGCTCCCCTGAGCTGATTAATTTAAGACTGGAATTAGTCTCTTCGTGCTGACAATTTTTTATGGAGGCAGCATAATCCCACAGCGCACTTACTGCAAGCATTTCAAATCCTGATGTTTTATAGTGTCACTTTTTACAACATATGTGTGTATTTGAAAGGTTTCTTGGATGCATTCCTTTACCGCAATACAAAGCATAAAATACAACCCACAGAGCTTCTAACTTATTGACATTGCTCCTTGCATTTGCATACATAATGGGAATGTCCTCTAAATGGCTTTGAGGTACAATTTACAGAGTTAAATAAAATGTTGATTTTTTTAATACATTTCCAATTTTACTTTTGTACCACAGTGCAACTTCTGGAGTCTGTCTAGACAAAGAGATAGTTTAATTCAGTAATCTTTTTACAAACCACTGAAAAAACGTCATCTATTTCTGCATATGAGTCTCTGGAAAAACTAATAGAATTTTTGACATTTCCAGAGACGCTAAAAAAGCCATAAGTGACATGCAAGTATTCTCCATAGAAAGTTCTGAGGTCAGACAAGGAAACCGAAGCATTTTAACAAACTGAATAGCTTAAGTTTGCATTTTATGACACTGACTAACGATACATATCCAACAGTTTTACATCTCTACCTTAATTCCCCTTAAACTCTCCTTAGCAGCATAATAAGTGCTATATATCTCCTGTGGCAGGGCAGATCCTGAGAGCCCTGACAGAAACCCATCAGTCATGGTTCCTGGGGATGCACCTCTTCCATTTTAGAGGACAACTTCACACATGACATTACTCATACACCAAAGCAGGCAGCAAGTCATGGGGTGGGAGGTGCTGGAGCACACAGAAGCTAATTCTACTTCTTTTGCCCTCAAATAAATTATTCTGAGACCGCAACATATGTTTTCAAATAAAAATGTCTCACTTCTTGTTCTCTTCCTGTGTCTAAAATCTTCAACTTGATGTACCACAAAAGCTGCAATTTCAATCAGTTGTCTGGTAGAGAAGACTAGATGGACAAGACTTTCCTATGTAGAAAAAGCCTTAATATAATCTGAAGGCAAGTTTCAGACCTGATAATTCACTACATCCAGCTTCCAGGGCAAAAATATCCCAAAGTGGGAAGGGGGAAGGCAAATATCCCATATTTCAGGATAACAAAGAGTTCTTTCCATTCTGAGCTGTTCAAATCAGGACAAACTTTTCCAAACCAAAGAAAACCAAAAAATGCAATCAAAAGTATATTTATGAACCTGTGAAAAAAATTATATGCTTTAACTAGCACACTTCTCTACTGTGAGATCATTCTATACCTGATTTCCTGAAAAGGCCAAAAAAAAAAAAAAAAAAAAAAGAGGGGGAGAAATCCATGCACAGCCATGCAGTGAGTTCACCATGTGCTCCTTGAACACCCACACAACAGTGTTGGCTCTTTTAGAGTCATACTTAGTTGCAACTTTCTCTTGTGAAAATATCAATGCTGACTCCTTCCTGCTTTTCCTATAAACTTTTTCTGCTTAACAGTTTCTTGTCAAAAAAAGGGGTAAAAAAGAAAAAAAATCCCTTGAAATCACCAGTCCTTAAGATCTTAGAAACAACAATGAGTGTTATAATTGATCACAAATTACCCTGAGAAATGACTGCTCACAACCTTTGGCTAGGTTTTCCCCTGCTGCCAACTCACCTTATGGCCCTTTATCACTCCACTAAGCAGCTGTCAAACATATTATCAGGGCCTTAGTTCACTACTTTCAGAGCCTTACAAATTTTGAAAGCTAGGGACTACTATTACTCACTTTTTTCTGCACGTACACAGACAGGTCTACATTTTAACACTGCCCTGTCTGGCGCTCCTGCAGATGTTCTTTGGGACCATTTAAGAGTTCTCTAGTGCACCTCACACATTATGTCTCTGATTGCTGAAAAGGCATTTGGATGAGGAAGATGTTGCAATCAAAACAGAATAAGCCAAAGAATTCTTTCTATTTCAAATCCAAATCTATTTCAGAAACTGTCCTTACCCCTCTAAATCTCAAGCATCAATGCACGTGCCTCTGTAGGCAGAATACAATGGCAATCAAAAAGAAGTATCACCATGGCAGAAATGCCTCTCCATGAGAAAAAACAGGCAGATGTAGCGTTGTTCACAAGACAAATTTACATATTAAAAGCTGTATTTATCAATATTTGATTTAAACGTCTGTGCCTACACATTTATTGAACAAAGCCAGATGGGTGCAGGCAGTTGCACATCTGTATTCATTAATAGAAAGGAAGAGAGACATTCACAGACAGCCACAGCAACCAATAACGGAATGAAAAATATTTCCCTGAACTGTAAGCATTTTATATCTGGTCGTCAACAAAAAATGGAACCTTCCTCGGGCCTACATTCATTCTTAACTTTAAGGAGCAAAGTACTTAAGGCAGTAGAGTGGCTGATGCAATCAGTGGAGAGAGAGGCTTGCAAAGGTGCTGTACTCCACATAAGACATGATTAGGTAGACTTCTCCTCCTAGGCCACACAAGGAAGCTACAGCTCCTCAGCTGGACAGGATAAATTTCAGCCTCAGTATTCAACTGCTAAGAAAAATATTTATGCTTATTGAGAAATTAAATTACACAAACACCTTTTATGGAGTGGGCTTACATTATCAAATACAATTAAGTTTTCAAGAATGTTCTTAGAATAAAGGATTGAAGTAAAAATTTCTATTTGTCCTTAAAAATCAAACTAACGTTCATTTTCTGGCTGAGGCTGTGATTACACTACCCATATGAGCATCACGTGCAATGGAAAAGATGTACAACTTCTCTTCCATCCAATCTGTACTGGTGGAACCAAGATAAAGTATCTTCTACAGGAATTCATCAGTTCATAGGATGAGGCCAACCATTTGGGACAATCTATTTTTTAGATACCAGACAAATAACCATTAGGCATGCAAAAAAGCCATCAGCCTGACAGCTACCACCAACAGGAACAGACAACTACTCACACTGAGATTTTCTGTAGCATCTAAAGACCCAGATCAGCATACCTTAGTTTCCAAGAAACTCAGTTTTGAAGCTAAAACTACCCGCAAAACTTCTCCTCATCGCTAAGTATGGTAGGTATGCACCTTTTAAGCTCAAAGATGTTTTCTTGCTTAAGTGGAAGCTGAGTCCTTCACAAAAATTAATGGTTTCATAGGTGCTGATCACCCAAAAAGCTTACAGCATTGAGACTGTGGGCTGAGGAAGCCAAGTGGAGCTCACCCTGCACTAAATGCAGAAATGAACAAATTAATTATTAGGAGACAGGACTAACACAGGCAGTACACATTAGCCCTGGCAGACCTTTCTCAAGGGGAAGACAAAGGAACTGGGGGGAAGCAGCTAATCTGTTTTGCCAGCATAATGCAAGTCAAAAATGAGCCTTGCATAAAACTGAAGGCACTGTGAGGAAAGGTCTTCTACATTTGCATCCTCCTTACAATACTTCCACATGCTTCCAACTTAGATGCAATAAGTAGGACTTCAGTCTGGGACTTACAGATAACACACCACCAGTGAGAGATACACCACCTGCTATTGCACTGGAAAATATATCTTTCGGATAGATGACTGAGGTTATAGAGCCCAAACCATTCATGGTTTAAGTCAGAAAAAAAGTCTGCCTTTCAGTCTAGGTCGCTACCACTGATCACTCTGCTTCCTAGAAGGAGAATCATACACAAAAACGTAACTGGATACTTTGCCATGTGCAACAGAACTTAAAATTAAGCACTGACATAATCATGGAGTTTAGATCATAACAGCCTCCTGCGAGTCTACAATATTATGCTTAAATCTGCCAGTAGTACATGGAACAACATAAATATTGCATCAGTGCTTTGGAAATTACAGCATGTTACAACTTTGCTTCACAAAGAATATACTTCATGTACTCTCCATTGGGAACTAATAGTAATTCAGCAGCCCACTGAAGCGCTTTATGCTGAATAAAGGCAAATACCTTAATGCCAGAAGGAAGAAGTTACATCTTAGGCACAGGTTATGGAATAAAGACATCCAGCCTCCTATTTCTCTTTTTCTAGGAAGGATGCAAAGAAAATGGTGCCTCAGCTCCAGCACTGGGCAGCAGGGACTGAGCAAGCAGCACAGCCGTGGGAATCACTGTGTTTTGCATCCAAGAACACTATCTCTGCAGAAAAGCCTTAGCTGCTTATCTTAGCTGCTAATCACCACTTCTGGGAACACAACAATGTGACAGGAAAGGCTTCTGTTTTGTTCCAAGATCCTCAAAACAAAATAAAAGTTTTTTAAAACTCCCTCTTTCTAATTATTTTTCTACATCCCAGAAATAAAACACAAAGACAGAAGCCCTGCTGGCACCCCACACTGCATGAGAGTACACACCTCATTTTTGAAGAAAGGGCATTTCCATACACAGAGTAAGTTATGCACAGAATTGTAACCTGCCTCAGCTTCCCAGAGCCACCTAGGCAGGCCTCACACTGCAATGCTGAGCACTGAGTGGGCTCCTCCTGCCTCTAGAAGCTTTGCTGGACTGTCAGGTCTTGGAGGGTGCTCTGCCCACCAAGGGTACACGTGCCCTCGTGTGTGCTTCATGCTCCTTCCCTACACGCACTCTACAGCAACCTGCTGAAAGCTTCACCCAGCTCGTGGTTATGCTGAGGTTTTAAACAGGCTGTCCTAACATCATCTCTCACATGCACACACACCTTGCCTCCCAAGGAGGAAATTAAGAGCCAGATGAGAAGTGCCTGGGGCGGCATTTCTCAAACAATGTACAGGAGCTGCATGTGAGTCTCTCCAGTAAACTGTCAAACCTACAGCTAGCGAAAGTATTCCACTTGCTGTTCTTTGAAATTATATGTTTTCATGTGGTGACCACACATGAAGTCTCTCATGGTCATGCAAGGCCACCAATGCAATACTAGAGAATGTCTTGTTTACCAGCACAATTTTATAGACTTTTACTGCCAGAAAACAGGGATGAGGAGTACTAGGGGGGAGCAGGGTGTTTACACAGGGGAAAAGATCTCTGAGCTTGACAGGAGCACAAGGCCCTCATGCCAGTGGCCCTGGCTCTCCTATGGTTTTTGTTCATTTTCTCATGGCTCCACTGGAACCTAACACCCACCTGCTCAGCAAGAGAGCACTTGCTTAGTTTTTTAATGAAAACCCCAAGAAATTTAGCTTCATCACTGAGCAGCTTCCTCAAGCCTTTTCCTAGAGGAGGAGATCTGGTCTTGATCTAGCTGAAGTCACAAGTGTGGTTTTACACAATGTGTACACAATGGTAAAGCCTGAAGGGTACCATAAACGTACCTTCTACTCTGTGGCACCAATCATGGCAGCTTCACTGCTCATCTTCAGCATTATTTGCTCCTCACTAGTAGCCACCACAGCCCGGGAAAGAGCAGATGTTTCAGTCTGTTTTCCGATGTCTAGGAACTGCAATGAAAACCCCTTGAGCTCACTTTCCAACAACTTTTCCAGGATGAGCAGCCACCGGGAACCTCTCCCACTGAGCCATGCAGAGTTGCCTGAGGCTGCAGTCTGCTTGACCACAGCACTTAGAGGCAATCACAAAGAGGAGGCATCTGGCAAATATTCATCTCAGAAAATCAAGGGGAAGTAGGTGGGGTGACACCTTATACTTACTGTACACTGAAAGCAAAAATCTGACCAACTGCCAGGCCTCAGATAAGAGAAGTCACAGCTCCTGATTTGGCTTAAAGGAGAAACTCTCATGTGTTTTAATAATTCAGCTCTCTACAGCATGTCACAGTACATGAAATCACATATATTTCCTTTCCAGAGTGCTTTCAGTTGCTTATAAATTTGTCTATGATGCTTAGACCAAGGTCAAGAGCTTGGTTCCTGCACAGGAAACAGACCACAACCCAGCTGCAGTACAAGGGTATCCCTGTTCCAGCATCTCCTCTCCGGTCCTGAGCAACCATAACTCAGCACAAGGTGCCTGGAGGCCACAAGTGACCACCCCTCTCACCAAGTGATCTGAGGGGCAACCAGTTGTCTCCCATAGCTCTCAGAGGAGGTAGGGTTCTCCTGAAAGTGCTTCAGTGGTTTTTTATACATCTGACACAGGAAGGCTGACTCCTCTGACTGAAGGAACAAGATCTAAACTGTGGGTGAGGCCGATTTTTAATTTCACCAGGACAGCTTCTCCAGCTTTTCTTGCTGCAGCTAAAGAGAAACCCACTTCTTCAGTGGCTCTGGCTGCTGCAAAAGCTCTTTTCCTCTTTCTCTGACTGTTCAAAACTGCCTTGTGCTACGCAGTCTCTGCGTATTTAGGCAATTAAGTAGACCAAAACAAAGGACAAATTTGAAATGGAAAATTATGAAGGAGTCTCTACTACCTTTGACAGTCAAAAAACTAGTCAAGTTTTCTCCTGAAAGTAAGAAAATCAACTTCAGAGCAATCAAAGTACTTACTTGGTTTTAGGCCAAGCACAAAGACCAGCTTCTTTCAATATCCTGTGAATACCCCAGAGTTCACCTGTGAGTACATTGATTTCAACTCTTTTTTTCCCCACCTTGCCTTCACTGGATGGAGTCAAACATCTCTTGCTTGTATCTCACACAGAACCGTGGTCTCACACATAGTTTTTCATGTAAAGAACAAAGAAAGAACTGTGAAAGACTGTTCCCCCAAAATATCTATAAACTTGAGTGACACAACAAACCAGCCATTCTCAAATTAAGAGAAAAGTTACTTAATGTGATGCTGGTTAAGAAAGCTGCCCACATGGAACACTTTGCCGTTTTCCTGCACACCAACAAACTGCATACACACCACCTCGGAGCCTCGCCATGGCACAATTCACTGCTAAGCTACTGAGGGCTTCTGCTTCATGTTTTTAAAAGATCACTAAACCCAAACTGCTCATCTCCACAGGGGAAAAAAAAAAAGTCAAAATAATCCTAGGCTAAAATTCTCTCCCTTGAGTTGGGAGGAAGGGCATGAAAGAAAGACCATGGCAAAGTCCTTCATATTAAAGAACTGATCCCACCACTCTCCTGCAAGCAAAACTCCCACACTGAGATCAGAACGCACGGAGTTCAGGGTCAAATTTTGTTCCATTATTTGTAATAGAAATTGCTCGGATGAAGCTCCCTTATCTGCACTTTTGACAAATGTGATTTGCTATTAAACTATACCAGGTCCATGTGCTTGTCTCTGCTTCAACAACTTTTTAAGTCGTTGTTCCCCAGAAATAAGAAATGTGCACAGTATGTGTTATAACCATTATCACAGGAGAATTCTTCCACACTTTACACAAGTTAGCCTGTGTCATTTTAAAAACAGACTTTACACAGGTAAATGGATAGATAACTGTAGATACAGATCTATAATCTCTCTTTATGAACACAGGGAGCCCTACATCCAAGCTCCCTCCTTCATCTCAGGAAGAACAGTGTGGCAAACAGTTGGCAGTAGGGCATTTTATAGTTTAAACAAAACACACAATCCACAAATGCAATTTCTACCTGAGAAAGTCCCCTACTGTGCACTGACTGACATGTCTCCTGAGGTCATTTTGAAAGCTACTTGTATCCTATGGGCTTATTTTGTTGGAGAGTTGTTCTTTAATCTCCCAGTACCTATACATCAGGACCATGTACCATCTGTCAGTTAGCTGATGGGCTGAGGCAGGGTGATGGAGAGCAGAAAGCAATGAGATTTCACTGCCTCTTGTCAGTCCCTGGGAGGGGACATGTGATTTTTCCCTGGTGGAACATGTAATGAAAGGTTGCCCACCACCACATACTTAAGGCAGACAGCAGGATGATGAGCTTCTCTGAATCTCAAACAATTTCAGCTCACATTCAGAACCGTGGACTTCAGTGCAACACACATCCAGAGTGCTAGAAATGTCATAGTCATCAAGACACATTTAGGGATGAGGGGAAAAGCCACAGAAGTAAAATTTGGAGAAATGGCCCAGACTTTTCTAAAGCTAGAGACCACGTTTTTCTTTTTATTGTTGTTCCTCAGTGTTAACAAATAAGAGAGCCATTTATTTAAAAATAGTTCATTGCCAGTTAAACACGCAGGATAGTCTTTCATTCCAAACTCCTGAAGCTTCAGACTGCAGATGTTCTCCCCTGTTACATTGAATCCTAAAGAGCCTGATGGTGCCAGGACCCTTAGAGCTTCCTTGGCTTAATGTTATTCCTATAGATTACATTTATGAAAACCAAGTGGGGTAGCTTAAATGAACTGCTTTTCAAGGAGCAAACAAGCAGTGATGTTGTTTTGCCATGAAAGGAAGCATTTTCATCCTTTCATTTTATCTTTTTTTTGCACATGACATGGCCTCTCAGACCTAAGCAACCTGGTGTTTCCTATGCTGGAGAAGTCTATGTTCCCAGAGTCCACCAGATGACATGTAGGATTTTGTGGTTATAGAGAAAGCTTGCAAAAAGCACATTTGGAAATGCAGTATCCTAGCAGGAGCCTTGGGAAACATTTGAGCCAAATGCCTCAGAGATACAGAGGCAGAAAGAAGTGAACAGATGTAGAACTAAGTTGAAGGCAGAGTTCTCAGGTTTGCAGTTACAAAAGTGAATGGGAGAAATGTAAAAAGGTAAGGAATTTATTACAACCATGATCTCATTCCCTCTCTGCTCCTGATAATATGCACAAGGATTTTGCAGTTATGCTTTCAATGGCTGCTGTTTCCATGGGCACAGAGGTAAGTACTGGTCTGCACGAAGGCAACTCCTCTGGCTATCCTCAAAAAGCAATTTCTATCCATTAGTATTATTAGTATTCACTAGTGTCTCCATATATAGCTAAAAGTCTTCCCCAAAATCCCACCTGAAATAGCAGCATACTAGTTCTGTCAGTAGTGCTAAATTGTTAGGGATACATTTCATAAAACACCAATTTGGGCTTTATTTTTGCAAGGTTGTGAGTGCTTGCTTTCTAAATGCACCCACATAGACCGCAACACATGGTATACAGCTTTTGCAAATATCTCAAATATATTGTGGAGGACATTGAGGGAGTTCACTGGTGGTGTGGCTGTTGTAACATCTCCAGAAACCAGTATCAGCGGTCTTGTCCTTCTTGCCACTGTGTAAGTTGGTACAGTGATATGCAGTGCTTTTATGTCACTTTTGTTTGCTAAACATATACAAACAGCTTCATGTCATCATATGGGTTCACAGGCAATTAATCCTGGCATTTCCATTAGCTCATTCAACATGAGAGAGACCAGGCTGCTGCTGTGCTGTTACACTTACAGGTCAAGCCAAAGTTAACCTATCAGATCTTAAGTATATTTGTACTTTATTTTGACTCATCCATTACCAGTGATGAAAGAATCCTAGTTTCACAGCTAATTCCATTTTAAATTTATCATCTTTCACATTCCCACATAGACCAAGTCACCTCAGTGCATTTCCTTTGACAAGACTTCTTTCATAAAGATGCCCAAATATTTAAATGCCTTATGAGAAAACATTTTCTTCCCGTTGATGTCCACTTTCAATTTTGATTATTTCTACTTATTTTAACATTTGATCTCATCTTAAAAAAACACTCATACTCCACCAGCATGTAATTTCATGGAAAAAAGAGAACAACCTCTTTTTTTTTTAAGTAAAAGCTAAAATTTAAGCCCTTATGAGCACAAAATCAAAATACAAAAATTCACAAGCAAATATAAAATATATCTATCTTAAGATTAAAGAGCATTGTGGGATTTTGAGGGGAACAGGACAACCACGTGATGCCTGATTGCTGTGGCTGGCTTTCCTCAGAAGGACAACCTACATTTTCACTGCCTAGGCTGAGTTGCACATGGCTGCAGCATCACTGCTCCCGGACCTAGGCTAACACAAGGGGAGGTCAATGGGAGCTCCTACTGCCACTGCAGGGCAGACCCAATCTAAGACTATGTTTAGGAGACAAATCAGAGTTTCCTAAACCAGAGTTTTCTGTCAGCATCAGTGGGAAGAGAGCTGGTGTACATAAAGACAACAAACTCTCCTGTTTGGTATTCTGTAAACTCTGTATTGTTCAAAATAACCTTTAAAGACACCAAGAGATATTTACTCTAAAGCAAGCTTATTTTCAGAAACATTCTTCAAATTTCTTGTTGACTTCATTGTTTATTTTGCTTATATAAACAAAATAACCAGTACCATTTCTCTATAGGTATGAACAGCATACTTGCTGTAATGCTCGTACAATAGATGGTGGGAGCTTTCTGCTTTGATGTCATCTTAATGAACTCAGCATAATTGCCTTTGTGAAACAATGGCAAAGAGCACAGCAGTACTTAAATACATCTCCAGTAAATGAAGGGCTGCTTTGGTAGCATGCCAACTTCCCATCTCCACATCCTTCATGACTCCATCTCTCCTTCTCTAAAACGCTCTTTTTTTTCTCCAAAATACAAGGCCAGGATCTCAGCTGATATAAAATAATGCAGCCTTTTTGAAAGTTGTGACAATTTCTAAATCATCAGTCCAGAAAAGAAGAGGCATAAGTGTATCATCACAGCCTTCTCCATGCTCCACACTCAGCTGTAGCAACTGCCCAGCTCCCTGTGACACCCACCAGCCCTGTGTACCGTGCAATGAGGTTCACTGGGTTCGGCATCAATCTACTGGGTTGAGAATGGAAATTCTGCAGCTCTCACAGCAACTTTCCAAAGCAAAACACTTTAATTAGATATGAAAAATTGATTAGCACAGCACTTGGTTAATCTCTATGTTTATCTGATTCTGCCGTTCAAATTTTTAGTATTATGGGTTACCAGCACACAGCTGTACTGCACACACTAATAAACTGAGCACAAAAAATATTTTGGGGTAACCACTTATTGTGAATGCTCTGTGATCACTGTATTACAAAGTGAATGCGACAGGAAAGCTACAAAGAAATCATGCCTTTCTTAAAAGCTAAATTCATATCTGGAAACATCTCTCTGGAACTATGCACAGCAGGGCATACTTGTCATCCCTAATTTGGCAGCGACGGGTTTTGCTGATTGTGATTTAGAATTTAAATTTTCACTTTGTTAAGGAAAAAAAAAAAAGGCGGCCAAATTTTTTAAACCTGGCAACTGAAGTTAGATACTTAAATATAAGTCTCATCAAAATAAAAGTACCCTGCAATGTGTTGCTCCTTTAATCTTTAGTGGATTTCAAAGAGATTTCAATAGAGTCTCCCACTGAGAAAGCAATGCACAACAGGTCTCATATGACATCCAGTGAAACCAGAGACTGGTTTTGTACAGCTCTGAGCAGTACTGAAGAGCAGGGCTGGGAATGGTGGGTATCTTCACGCTGTGACTTTTAATCCAGCTCTGACGCTGCTCACACCAACTAAAAGTCTTCTGATGAAGCTAAAATAACCTGAGGATATACCATTACATGATCAGAATGATTGTTTGTCTTTAGACTTCTCTCTAAATCACCTCTGACCTTTTCATGCTATATAAATAAATTACAACCAGTATTTTAGCTTCTTTCAGACACAGCCATTATAAGAATGTCACTGACATTTCAGTCAGGATATTCTATTTAGTTTGAAATATGATAGGAGCCTAATGAGTTTTAACCATAGAAAGGCAAATGCTAAGAAGTCTGAATCCAAATACGTCTAGGAAAATTAAAGAAAGAATTTTATAAAAACTATATATAGAGCAAGCTGATGGCACCTAATGCTGGGCATGCCTTTCATGTCAAGCTTTAATTCAAAAAGCCATAGCAGGAGAACTGTAGCAGTAGGCTTTTGCTCTGGTTGCAGTAAATTTACAGCAAGACCGAGTGCTACAGTAAGGACACACTGACCGCAGCTGGTAAGCCCTTGGCTGCAGAGACAGGATCACACGTGGCAGGGCAAGACAATGCATCCTGCAGTACATTTTCCCTCAGGCACCAGATACAAAGGAGAGGACAAGCTGGACAATCCCGCATGACAGAGCACCAGCCAATGCTTCCCCAGCACAGAGCACCGGGGCAACACCAGCTGTGGAAGGAAGCACTCTCCTGCCTTCTCATTTGCCTTTGCCTAGCACAAGGCAGGATGCAGCAACCTCCATGCCTTATTCCTGTTGTAACTCTTTTATTTTTTAAAGGCTTACTATGTCTGAGTTGCATAGTTCACCTAAAAATCAGCCACTTCTCTTATTTCTGCTTGTGAAAGCTGAATGCAGAGGTCTTTCAAGCCATTAAATATCCATCAGTAAAATAACACTGCAGTTAGTGACGGATTAGCACATTCAAAATATGTAAAAGTTAAATATGCAAAGTTAATTAATTTCTAAGTACAAGCACTCATACAACCATTGGTTAGAACAACCTAAGAGCAATGCTTGAGCAGTATAAATCAAATTAAATTACAAACCAATTCTGAAGCTGTGTTCTTAAGTGCCCTCATCAACCTGTACAAAATTATAAAAACTAGAAATTAGGAACAAAACTCTGACTTGACATTCTTTTTCTTAATTTGAATTTCACTGGATTACACATGAATTACTAATTGCTGTTTCTAGTGACCCATGGTGATATTATGAGCTTTGTATTACAATGACCTGACATTTAATTAGTTTGTATGAGCAGATTACACAAAGTTTTATCATAAAGTGATTTAAACTCATATTGCCCTTGGTAATGCAACATGGCAATAGCAAAGTCTAAGCATTGCTACAAACATAAAATTTCAAAGAGCATCCATTAAAGAAAAAAATCAATTGATTAAATGTAAAATGAAAACAAGCTCTGCAGAGTATTAGGTACTAAATTCTATTCAACCAAGCTTCAAAGTTTGTATTCATCAACTTGAACTATGTAAAACAAGTATTAGTCACACTTCAACTATCGAATAACTCAGTTTGTATATTACTCGCAATTCAAAAGATTCTCCACTAGACATTTATATATGAGCTATAAAATCAGCTAGTCTAGGAATGGATTTGTGTGGGAGGCATTTGCCTGACTGGTCCTCATATGGAGTAACACTCCAAAATGGTTAGTGGAATAAGATGGCACAGACATCACACTGCAGGAGAAAAAAATGCAGAAATGACAAAGTATCTTCCAAACAAGATGAGAATGTTTTTGGAGAGCTACTAGCAAGTTCAAACAACATAATGCAACTAAATAAAAGGCACAGATGCCACTGAAGACCAAGCAACACTTAATTTACTGCTGTCCCTCATTGTAACATCTGATAATAAATCAATAACAAAAATGTTGGTCTTTTCTAACTTCATTTACCCTTTCAGGGCATGTTCTGATACAAGATGATTTTTTTAATGAGGTGTTAATGTATTTATTTTTTTTAAGTTCTTAAAGATTTATTAGGGAAGAAGGGAGTAGTGATTTGGAGGAATCCTACTCCATATTGAAAGAATTTTCCTCCTACTGAAGAAGAATTTACATAGATTACAGAGTTCCTACAGGTTTCATCTTTATCTAATAACCTCTAAAACATGTTTCTTTGCTGAACCATTAGATTGAGACTGTATCAGGGCTGCCTGTAGAAATTTTGGACATCTCTACAGAGAAATAAGTGCAGGCTCTGGAAAAAAAATGTTTGCTTGTCTAGAATAGTATGGAGTAAGAAATGGAGGCCAAATGTCAGGTTTGTAGCCAACTCCTAGGGACACACAATGTTGCCAAATAATCAAGATAGTTGTTGAGCCATTGGAAAACAGATACTGATTTTTCATATGGAAAAGTGTGTGATCAAATGGTCAGGCTGTGTTGAAGATCACTATCGCAATTTTTGTTGCTTCTGTAGGGAAGGCTCATTTAATACGCAGGTCCTTCTGGGGCAAGGCTCACACATGAAGCATCAAACTGAATCAGGGGAGGTTTAGGTTAGATTTAGGAAAAGGTCAGAAGACAGGAGAAGCTAGTCTGATTTGAAAAAGATCTGAATGCTAGGTAGTTTCCACTAGCTCCTCCAAACAACAGAAGCCAATTGTCTGTAAATCCAGCACAATGCCTGCAGCTAGGAAGTTCAGTTCTGGTACGGCACACCCTACACTTGTCTCCTGTAGGTTACATACCAGCTGCTCCCAGAACTTTGTGCCACAGGTCATCTTTGCCATCAGTGCCAGCCTGGTGCAGAGCTGCCTCATAGGAGCACATATCTGCAGCCTGGGATACAGGAGCACAGCTGCTGCCCCACAGAATGGTACATCTCCCCCAGACAATCTCCAACACACCTTGCTAGCATGCCAGAGGCCACACTGCATCCATCAGGGCTGACTGTGCGTGCCTTGAAAGCAGAAATGCTAGCCCTGAGGTGCCCTCCTTAAATGCTTCCTCACTTTTCAGTGCTACAGCCACTGACCTCCTTACTGTCTCTGGTAAAGGGCAGCCAACCTTACAGGAATTAATATTATTTTTCAGTTAGTCTACTCCACAGGCCCACAGAGAAGAGGAACCAAATAACCAAGAACCTGCATGTTGCAGACCACTGCGGCCACACAGTTTGCCCTGCCTGTCTGCCCAGTGCTGGAGGACTTCAACTTCTCCCAAGGAAAATGCAAAAAACAAAAAACACCTACAAGAACTTGCACATGCCCTCACAAGTACTAGGGTACTTTACCCATTTGCCCTTACTCTTCTAAAGATGCCTCCACTGAATGAAAGCTGAGAATTTCTGAAATCATATCAGTATCATCCATTTCTCATTAGAGATTAAGTCCTTAAAATACATTGCTATCTTAGAAAACTACATGCAAATTTATATCTCAAATTTGTTTGTAATATTTGAAATCTACCCTACAGCCTGGGCTTGAAAATTGCACACAGCTGAAGTCTACCTCTATTATTCTATGACTTCAATGAGGCTATTCACGCAAGAGGTCCAAGGCAGTTTTAGGGCTTTTGGTAATATGTGCGTACATATATCTTTTTACTTTTAAAAATGAAGAGGGATTTTGAAACAAGTGTGAGGATCATAAAGTGGGTAAAGATTTTTTTAAATCACGACCAAAATGCAATCATGCTGGGAAAAGCTGACAAATTTCAGCAGCTCTTTTTCATTAAAGTACATTACTTTAAACAAAAGCCCCCAAGGCAAGCTCTGTGAGAAGTTTGCCATGATGGGAATATACTCATGTGAAAGAAATATAGCACAATCTAGCACATTCATGGAAACATCACTTTTAAATATAAAGTCCATTATTCATTATTAAAAGAAATGGTTACATATGTGAGAAAAACACCCATCCTGTGACTACACAGCTGGCAGCAACTTATATTCTTTGCAGAGTATTTTACATCCACAATAAATGTGAAATAGATGTATCTATCTAGCTTTTAGGATGTTTCTTCAGGTTTATCACCATTGGGAAATAGCTGTGTCTGACTCAAGAAGAAGAGAAAGCTGCAGCTATTGTGTCAGTTAAAGTGCCAGGAAATTCAAAGATGTGGAAATGCTGGACAAGTTGAGACACAAATGGCAATAGCTGCATTACACATGGTAACTCGTGATAACAGGGGGGCATTGTCAAGAGCTTGACAAAACACATTTCATAAAATAAAGTGGTGCAAGTCTGATTTCATTACAGTCACAGGAGTTTATGATGCGAGGTATTGCCTCAGTATTTTGTGGGATATTATTTTGGTCTCCTGTTTGAAAATAGCCAGAAAGATAGATGGATATTAATAGCACTGATGCACAAGCAAGTTATCAAAGTGCATCTACTTTAATTGCTCTTGTATTTCTTAACCTATAGCAGGACACACAAATACTGAAAATCAGTTGCTTGCGCCAGAGAATCCATATTTAACCAATACATCAGGTTAAGACTCAAATTTTTCTTCTTTGGAATATTCCCACTGTTAAAATTTACAAGTGACAGATGCTCTGAAGTTTTCTACAGTAAAGACATTTTAAGGAATGTCATTAACACTTTTTAAGCCCTTTTTGGCCCTTAAATTGCACAGATGGCAGCTTCTTAAGCCCCGATGGTCCTCTGCAGCTGTGCAGTGAGACAGGGCTTGCAGACTGCTTTTCCTTTCAGAAGTTTCTGAAAACATGCTGCCTTGAAGTGTGGCAATTTTATCATGCTGGGGCTTTTTTTCTTCCCTCCAACAACAACAGGAAACATATCTGGGGAATAGAGAGAAGGGGAAGGAGACAGAATTCACTGTGCATTGTATGTTCCCATCTTAAATGGAAGACAAAGTTAAAGGGGAACAGTTTTTGCTGCACTTGACGCAGTGGTCAATTCTGCAATCTTCAGGGCTGAATTACTCGGTTGGATTCAGGGTTGTACTTTGGTTGAACTACTCAGAGATTCACTTGCACAAGGTTTTCATATGCGAACATGAACTGATAGTGAAGCACGTATTACCCTGCACCACAGTAGTATCAAAGGGCAAGAGTAATCACCAGAAAACTCTGGCACCACAATTATCATACAACATTATGTTTTAGTCAAAATCTATGTTAAAATTAGCAGCAGCTTTTGCTCAGGTAGGAGCACCAGACTAGACTTGGCACAGAAGGAACACGCTGGTTTCTGGGGGTGCTTGAGGCACCAGGTGACTCAAAAGGTAATTTTGAGCCATTACCTGTTGGGGCAGGCAGCAAGAATCCATTTGCTTCAGTAACATGCATCAGGTTCTAAGCACTCCACCACCTTACTCTGTGGCATCAGGAAATGGTTACTCAGCTTGTAAAGGTGGTGTGTCCAACATCTGCAGTGCTTGGCCTTACAATGGCCAGGTGCAATCAGCCACCTCTCTGATTATATGGATCATCTACTATGCCACTGGACCTTCTCTTTGAGACTTCATGGGCTGAATGTGTATGGCATGGTTTGGTATGGTTTTCCCCAAAGATAAGGACCAGTTGGAACCAGGTCCTGTCACTAACATCTAAAGAAGTTCCAGCCCATCCACTGGAGAAGGATGAGCAACAGGCTGCTCGAAACCTGCACTGGGAGAGAGAGTTTCTCCCTGTGCCCTGGAAAGCAAAAAGTACTTAACCACTTAGATATAACTACTCCACTGACATTCTGGGACTCAGTTCTTTCTCCACCTTTGCAGCTGTGGCACAAGTGAGAGCCTGGCTTTAGACTGTATTGTGATTTTCCTGAGCTGCCAGCATTTCTTGGAGCACACAAGGAAACAAGAAGGGGTGGAATTTTTTAATATTTGGTATTGTAGGACAAGTTGGGTGTCATTCTATGGAACAGGAGAAAAATAATAATGAAAAGGGCTATTTCCTTAGCCAAAGGGCATACTTCATGCTGCCTATCAGTGACTCACTGTACACAGGAAGACAGGGACTTCTCAAAGGACAGGCTGCAAGCATCTTCTGTAATGGAAAGTTTTAAGCAATTTACAGGTAGGCAGTGCTAGTGACCCCCCCTATTAAACATGGAAGATAAATCAGTTAATCGGGGAAAAGTATACAAACCCAACAGAGAAGAGAAAAGTTTCTGAACTAATCTATTAAAACTAAGATCTGTTGATTTCACACAGGCACTTCTCCTGATGAGAACTGGAAAGCCAAGTTTGCTACAGTGGTGTTGTTTTGCTCTTGTGATTTTGAAGTGGTGTGAAGGGCAGAGAGACAGAGGCTGGGTTTTAATAGGAATTACATCTAAACTCTTCTCATCACTGAAGATAAAATGTAATCACTTAGTACAACTAAGGACACTGGAGGAACATAGTGAAAAAATTTTAGAAGTCAAAGTGTTGTTGAAGTGACAGCTATATTACCATGAGAACAAAGCTGTAGGAACAAATTTCTGCCTTAGCTACATTCTGACATGTTAGGGACCTTGAAAAAACCTGTGACAGATCTGCTCAATCCCCTTAACCAGAACAGCACTGGTTTGGTACACTCTCCAAAAGAGAGGCAGATTTTAAAGCTTCAGTTGTTCCCATACATTTGCAAAATATGAATCCAAGACCAAATATGAAACAGATTCACAAGCCTAAGCACAAACCTGATTTCTGTAGCTACATACCATGCCTCATTCTAGTTAGCCCAAACAAAGCACTGAAAACCAAAAACGTTCCCTGTGACCTGAATAAACTAGGTTCAAGAGGTGGCCAGCTTTGGAGGCCAGCCAGTCATGCACAATTTTTTTAGCTAGCTGACAAGTACATAGAAATTTGGGTCTAGATATCAAGCAAAGATTCCACTGCTGACAAGCATCTCAAAACCAAAATCCAAGTGGATGGGTAGACAAATGCATATTTTTATCCAGATAACCATATGCAGGAAACCTTGATAAAATATGTTGCACTTTTTTCAAATACCTTGAGTAGACTTACAGATTAATCAAAGTATCCTCAAGTCTCAGAAAGATGTAGAACAAAATTAATTATTTGCAAGCAGTAATCAAGCAGACAAGGAAAGTTATAAACAAACATAAATGTCTCACATACGTAACATACCCAACAAACAATTTATTCCATGGCATCATGGGTCTTATGGAGAATGAAAAAGCAGTGGCTGTATTAGGTCTTGACTTTAGTAAAGGTTCTGATATTTGTTCACAAATTTATCACAAACAAGACAATCAACCAAGATACAGGTGAAACTACAGAGTTTGGTACATGGCTATTTGAAAAATCATACAAACATTGCTTCACTGCCAAATAGGAAAGCTGAATTAAGTGCAGGAACCTGTTTTCATTATGAGACTTTTCAATATTTTTGTTAATAAATTTGGTATGGAGAAAGACAAAACACCAGGTCTGAAGAGAGTATTGAGCTGAGAAAGTACAACAGATCCTTCAGAGGAAGAGATTTAGTGTTCGAAGCAACAGGGAGAGGGAGGAAAAGTCTCTGACAGAAAGAGGATGCACTTCAAGAAGTATGAAGCTGCAGACTGTGAAATGTGACAACCACATATACATACGTATATATATATATACACACACATATACATCTGTACTGCTGACAAAAGACATAGGAGAGGAAACAACTGGAGAGGCAGTAGGTCTTCCGAACAGGATTTGGGAATCATAATGGATCACAAACTGAATGCAAGTCAAGAATATTTTGCTTCTGAGGAAAAGCAAATATCCAAGTGGAATATATAAACAGGAGTGCTGCTCTTAAGACAGCTGAAGAAAACCTTCTGCTTTGTTAAGAAGTGGTAAGGCTCCCACAGCTGGAGGACTGCAGCCAGATTTGGGTGCAATCTAATACAAGAATAGTGCAGGCCAACTTGAAGGATTTTAGATGAAAAGAACTATTACCAGAGGTTTCAAAACCTACCCTCAGAGGAAAGCCTGGGAGAAACAGAGTTGTTTAGTCTGAAAATAAAGATGTCTGAAGGGAGATGTGATTTAAAAAAAAAAAAAAAAAAGACTGCTAGAAAGAGAAAAGAAATAAGCCCTTTTCCACGTTGGCTAAGGGTTGTATGTGCAGATATAGTCTGAAACAGCAGCAAGGGAGACTGAGGTTAGACTTTAGGAAGCATTTTCTATTGGTAAGCATAGATAAGTCCTAGAAGAGTTGGCCTGCAGAGATCTTGTGAATATCATTATTTAAGCTTTCTAAGAACAGCTATATGGACACTTGCCTGAAACACTTTGGGTTTGTCTCCACTGTCTTGGGACTGGTGGATGGACTATCTCTACAGCATTCTTTTCTTTCAGCTTCTACTGTAACTATCAAAAATAAGTGATTGGAATATTAACATGTTTGTTCCTAGCAGAGCATCTCTCTTTTTGAAAATGTATGAGCGCTCACTAGACTAGTGCTCGGTGCCTTCACAGGATCACCTCTGAGCTTTGGTACACAGACCAAGGCAGCAGAGGGGAGTGCTTAACAACTCACAGGCAGACCTGAGTATGGTTTGCAAAGCAATTGGCTTCTGTTCTGGAATGAGGCAGAGACAAGTTCAATCTCTCTTTCTCCCCAGGGAACCAGTATTCACTGTTCACCCACCACCATCCAGCCCAGAACCAGAGGGGAGGAGTGGGAGCTGGCCTCTGTGCCACACTGCCCAAGAAACATTTTCATCCTTCAGTTTAGCAGAAGATTTGAAAACTAGACTTTCTCTGTCAGTAACTGTGCAAGCAGAAAGGCTTGGTCCCTTTTCTGCTAGGTACTTGCCCAGATGTCTTTAAAAGCTCTGCATACATTTTCAACCAGTATTTTTTCCTCTTGTGGGAGTAAAACACCAGCTGCTGTTAATGTACCTTGGTGAATAATCACACTCAGCTAATTTTCAGCTATGAATGATTAAGCGCTTCATACAGTATGTGAACATAAAGAGCCATTCCCGCATGCTTAAAATATATTTGATTTGAGAACCCAGTGGAGCGAACCCACCCCATGCCAGTATAAGGGCAAATTGCAGAATTAGGTAATTACTCTTATTGCATCCATGATCTTGTGTGACACACAAATTCTGCAGGAAAGCTGCAACACCTCTGTATAAACTGATATTCCTGCAATTCCTGCTATTCAAGAGCAGACTGCACTGCATACTTTTACCCTGGCTTGCTATGCTTTACAGCTGCCAGAAGAGCTCTAGAAAATCTGAGCATGTTTTACAAAGAGGAAACAGTCAGAATTTGACAGGTGACAATTTTTTAAGCCTTACTGGTTACAAGTGATTACTCCTGTAAACTCTTCTCTGGAAGTCAGTTTGACAAAAAAAAAGCATTCATTGATCTGACACAAAAATTGCTAAGTCACACTATTAGCTAACGTGAAGACAACTGCTGTTGCTTTAGCACAGACCTGGGTTTGGGTTTTCAGCCTCACGTTAACCAAAAGCACACTCTTACAAAGCTTTGTTATGAAAAGGACATTTAACAGTCTCCTGAAGCAAAAAAAGTCAAATACTCCTACCGTCTAGTGAGAGCTCAGCTCACTAGTGCTTCATTTGCTCTTGTTTCCTATGTGAATACACATTGCTAAACAGGAATGAGGATGGTGAGCTTGGCCACTAAAAATATGCTTTCACCAAGTGTGGTTACATATCACTCCCCATTACAAAAAAAGTAAGATGCTGTATTGTTTTACTGCCCATAGGAGTTTTGGAGGTCACACCCCCTCAAGAAGCCCTTGTAGTTCTGCACTGGAGGTGGTCATCCTTTCGCAAGTGGCTTTTGCTATCCTCCATCTCAGGAAACTCCTTTGGATGACACATGCAACAGAGCTACAAGAAGCATAGGCTGTCAGGAAATAGCCATTCTGATTCTGCACCACCAAATGGAGGTCTGTACGTATGGTAATAACAATTTACTTTTTATAGAATAATAATAGGCTTGGGTAATTCCTGTGCCAACAGATCAGCGGCTACTGTTTCCACTCAGAGGTTATGAAAGATTCTGCCCTCACCCCTTTCCAATGGCCTCTTGTTCCGGAACAGCTGAGCGTTATTTTTAAGCCATAAAATTGTAGCAGAGTGGCCAGGAAGCTATTATTAACAATCATACAGAATTCTGCATAATGTGTGTCTCAGTCCACTTTATATTCTACCACTTAGACAGCGCAGAAAGCACAGACTGAAATAATTTACAGTCAAATGACATTTTGCATGTATAAAAGATACATCTATTTGAACAATATGAGTTCAAATCTGTGGTCTCTATTCAAGGGAAACTTAAATATAAGTCAATGAGAACAATGCCTACAAAAACAGGGTCTGCCTGGCTGCTTTCAGAGCATAAGATCAAGTTTATTCTTTAAAAAATTCCTTGGTGTGCAGGACTCAGGAACAGCTCTTTCATCTTCAGGTTCTCCATTCCCCTGATGGTCCACCTGCTGTTACTACTCCAGCTGCCCTTTTCCTAAATATAATGAGTTTTTTTTTCTGTCTTTTTCTAGTTGACTCTCACTTGCTTTCTGTTCACTTCCACTTTCTCCTGATAATAGTATCCTCCTCTCCTTGCCAATCATTTTTTATGAGACAGGATTTGAGAGCAGGTAAGGAGAGGAAATTGTGATGGTTGCTAAAGGGATAAACTGGCAAAGAGAAGAATTTAGATCCTTTTGGGATGAGCTCCAGCAACTCTTATTCAGATTTCATGGAGATTTTTTCTTTTTTTCCTTTTCAGATTTGTGAGAAGGAAATCAGAATTGAATCTTTTCCTCCCTCCTTTCAGGTCCAACAGGAAATTAGCCAAACAGCTAACTGCCCACTCTCCAACCCTTCCTGAGCACACTGTATGAATGTCTCCAACTGCTACAGTTTGTTAATTGTCACACAGAAGTTACCGCATTAATGCAACTTTGATGCCAAGAATACTTTAAACTAAGTTAAATGAGTAAAGCATGCCTAGTAGTTTCCATTGTTCAGCCCCATAGAAAGGCAGTGAGTTGGATAATTGGGCATTCTGACACTTCCAACTCATTTGTTTCATTACTCTGTGTTGCTTGCACTCAAACATCTGCAAAAATTGTGAACAAACAGATCTTGGAATTCTTCACGGGGAAAAAGCGGCTTTTTACTTTTATTCAGATTGATTATGCACTAGGAACTTATATGAATAAGGGGCGTATGTTGTTCCAGGGATGAGGGTGTTTTCCTCCCAAACACAACACAAGCTATCGAAGTCAAAGCTCTGACTATCACGGAATGGTCATCATACTGAAAACAGATTCCTCTAAGATCCTGGATTTATCTTAATATCACTCCCCATTATTATTATGTAGGCTTATTTTACCCTACATGGACATACAGCACTTTATAAAGTCAGATTCCCACAGCCAGATTATTGCAGTACCTGGACTTCCACCACTCCCGTGGGTGCCAAGAGGTATCCTGTACTGAGAAACAGGCATTCATCCCCTCCCAAATAAAATACTCTTCAACGGATATAATTCACCATTGACTTTTTCTCGCTTTTTTTCTGGTATAGCTCCCCTGACTGCCACAAATGTTTGTTAGCAGAGAACCACTCTGACAGCAAAAGTTACAGAATTGTCAAGTTAAGCACCACTTATGGTGGCGGCCTAATGTGATGCTGGAACCCAGTGTTGACTCTCTCAGTGTTTTCATGCTGGCATTATAGGACATGCCAACACAGATCAAGTCCACTTCTACATCTAGTTCAGTAACCTGCCTCCAGCAGTACCTTCATGCTTCAGGGGGAGACAAACCTTTGTACTGTGTATAATAAGAGGGGAATTTTCCCTCTCTAGCAAATCATACAGCAATTTGTGGATACCCTGATGGATGAGAATTGATTAGCAAGACTTAAAAGGTCAGAGGTATGCACAAACCTCATATGCAATACAAGGGACAGGAAGCATATAGTGAAATTTACATTGTTTCTGATATAATGTGACATATTGCAAGAGCAGGTTGAATTCTAATGCAACCTTTATCATTAAAAATCCCAGTAGAGGTATGTTATTCTTTTAAGTGAACATTTTTGGCCTCACCCAGTAAGATGGTTGGCTACTTTGAAGGCTACTGAATCTTGCTTTTATTTGCTAAAATAAATTCACAAATCTTCGCCTTCCTGAGATGTGTCAATTAGCTGGTTGACCAGACCCCCTCAAAGTCCTAGCACTATTGCTGGCTAATTTTAGTTCTACATAATCTTGCTGAACTTTTCTCCTTTTGAGATATGTTATTTTCCAGAAATAAAAAGAGGAAGATTCTCTGCAGAAATGCTCTCAGTCCCTAAAATTCCATTAAGAAAAAGATCAAGCAGACACCATATTAAAAAGTGAAATAAAACTGCAGTCCAGCAATAGACAACACAAAAACCCAAGACTTTTACAGTAAGGAATGAAATAGTTCAGGTGTTAACATTTCTACAGAATGGATGTTTGAACCTGTTCTTTTCTAACATTATGAGCTTGTGAATCTATAGCGGGTTGGGTTTTTTCTTTGGTTAGTTGGCTTGCATTTTCAACTTCAGCAAGCTTCAGAGCATTTGACATAAACACTGTATAAGCAGTTTTAAGTTTCTAGCCCTCAGGGTTATAAAGAATCCTGTAAAACAGTGAACCTAAAGGTCTGAAATCCATATGGTAAAGAAAGATCAGAAAAGTTTATGCTTTACAATTTTTAGTTTTGAATCAATCTTATCTCTTGGGAGCTGGAACTGTTTTCCTGAATGTGAATATGAACAAAATGCTGATCAAGGAAATGAGGAAATGAGCAGACAGTATGCCATATCACTTACAAATTTTGCACAATATAAATATTTTTATACAACTGCAGATGTATGGCACAAGATTTTTGTGATGAATGCAAAGAGGAATGAAGGGAGCTGGTGGACCAACTACTTGGTCACTTAGGACTAAAATTCTTGCTTGCTATGTCTCTTATTTCATATATCTAGGCATATGCACATGAACACACTAAATACCATTTACCGTAATTTTTCAATATACTTTAACATTCCAGAATTGGGATATTAAGCACCAGGTGTTGGAAATATTTCCACAAAGTCATGCCAGTGCAGTCAGTGGAATTATACCAGCAATATTGCATTTACAGAATCAGGCCCTAAGGTCATAACAGTTGCTCTCTCATAACAAGTGACAAGCAGAATCCCTGGGAATGCTGTAATAGTGGCAGAGAATTACATATTTTTACACTTTTATTTAATAATTTTGATAGCTGTTTCATTCGTGAATCCACCCTCATATTTCCCAACTCTTAAAATATTCCATTAATATACTTAAAATGATTTGGTTTCCCATCTTGTAGCACCTGCATGAATCATCATTTCCACAAGAAGGGAAGCAACAGCTATACCAACCCAGGACAGTGCAGAGCTCTTAGAAACCTCAATACATAATTCACATATGTTTCCATCTTTTTTTTTCCCCTTATAGCTGCATCCTTTTTATTTCCCCCCTGGCCAGGAAAAGTCCATAACTGCAGCACAATGAAGCCTCACAGCCTGGTAACAGGACCCATTGTTTATTTATTTGTAGAAAGAGGACGCATATCATGTAACTTTTTGCTGCTTAATTCAAGTCTATATTGCAAAATTTTCTGATATGTCTTGGGCTTTAGGTTTAAATACACTGAATACTACTCTAAATGTGTCCATGGGATAAATGAGTTGGAAAATGGAGTTTCATTTGGACCCAGGATCATTAAAATAGAGGCATCCCTTAATGTAGAGAGAAATCCATGGTTGGTAACACAAACTTGAAGTCTACAACACAATATGATATGGTTACAATTCGAACTCAGGACAGGGAACCAGACCCACTATGCTCTAACCATTGTTTCAGCTCAGAACTCACTTTGTATTTTTTGAAGAGTCACTGTTGAGGAAGAGGAAATAAATTTAAATTTTGTATGTGTGCGTAATACAGAATAAGGTTTAAAAAAAAAGTGTCACTCCACTCAACAGTCATTTTAAAGCATTTCAGAAATAACTGGTTAAATTGCATTCTCCCCTGCTGTCCCCCACCAGATTTTCATATATTCTTGAACTTTAAAGTTCTCATCAGTGGAAAGTTTTTCCTCATCTGAATCCGAGTCTCACACAGTAGTTGTAAATGCAAGGCTCTTCAATATTTTGAACTCAACATCAGTAAAAAGCACTTGAAATTATTTTGGTCCTTGTAGCTGAGTGAACTTCATTCTAAACTGACTAAATTGAAAAGTTTGTGTTAAAGTGACTAGAAGTTTGGGGTACCCTGTTTACAATCTCTTTACAAAACTCTATTTCAAAGATCAAGATACCTTCTTAAAACTGAAACCTCTTAAAGCATCTTGCATTTGACACCTAAATAAAGCTTCTCAGTTAGATTTCTGGACATCTAAATTAGCCAATAAAGAGTGTAAGCATGCTGGAAAGAAAATAAACTGAGGGGAAAAAATATAGACCTGAAGAGAAGAAACATATGTGGGAAGGGTAGCAGAGCAGAGGGAAGAAGTAGGTGGGGTGGGAAAATGGATAATAAATAATAGCCCTGCCCAATCAGGAAAGATCAGTAGATTTTAGCTGAAGAAATAGTAAAACTAAAAGCTGCATATGATTGCAATGAGATTCTGAGCATGAGAAAGTTTAATTAAGAAAAGGCCAAAATCCGAATTTTTTTCTTTTTTAAACACATGATGCAGTTCCCATCAATGACAATAAAAGCTTTGCCAGTAAAATCAAATAAGGGCTCAGACACTGCTTTCACTAATTCTCAATTCCTAGTACAGGGGCATGAAGTGTCTGTAGAGAGTAAGAGAGCAAGCTTGGAGCCTGGCGTACCCATCCAGTGAGGCACAGAGCCTGTGTTGTGAACTGCATTTCAACCCCAGTACATGCATTGGAAGGCAAAGAAAAAGAGATGAAGACATTCACTGTCACCAAGCAATATTATACTGTCACAGGAATTTCACAACACACACAGGGGTGTGTACATACCATTGTAGACATGTGCATATATATATATACACATGTTATTCAACTAGAACCAGATTATCATCAGCTAAATAAAAGTACACACACACATATTTCAAAGAAGAACTTCACAAGGTACTAAGTGCTTACCTGCCTGTGGCATCAGTTTAAGAACAAATATGATAACAAAAATCATCATGAAATTGCATATGGTGCATTTTTGTACGCATATTATTCACTCATTTTTTATTGTATTTGACTTGACACTGATAATATATCTTACTCATTAGGGGAGCTTGTATTTCAGTCTCAGCTGTATGTTAAAAATCTCCCACTGTTATGTGGCAAGAATACATAAAAAACAAATAGGCAAAAGTATGCTCGCCTGGAAAGACTTAATATTTCTCAAAATGATCAGAAATTATTCTTCCCATTTAAAATCCAAAGTCAAAAGGGGAAAACACAATTGTTGCTCTTGATTTTTCCCTGGTGTTTCATTTATTACATCAAGAGTTCCTTGATTGGATTCAAATGCAAAGTTGCTCCCATGGCTTCAAAGTCAGAGTAAATTGAAAAATGTGCTTCAAAAACATTGATACTGAAATAATATCACAGAGACTATCTTAATGGCTTACCCTTATTAAACAAAAGCATAACAAAACTTTGGGGGTCCTTTTAAATGATAATAAAAAGCAACAAAATGAGCCATGTACTAAAGAATATCATCTCCCCTCTTTAACCCCCCTCTGGAAATACTTGTGAGTTTTAGCTTTTCTGGGACTCTGCAGTGGTGTGTCTGATCCACAGGCACAGATACCCACACACTGCATCCAAACCAGCGTGCCAGATACCAAAGGGAAAACTCTCACTGTGGGCAGTGCTTTGAGCTAACAAGTTGAGTGTAAAACCAGACTAGAGCTAGGGAATCCCAGGAAGAACCGTGTCTCAGATGGAGCATCTAGACTCAGTCTGCTGATAAACAAGCTGGAAAGGAGGTCCACAAATTGTGCCAAAACAAAAGCTCCCAAAAATTACTCTTCCTCAACCAGTTCCCATCTCTGGGCAAATAATCAGAGAGCACAGGAGGAGATTTGGTTGGAGTAGCAACATCATCACTCTGATCATCTGTAATGAGTATGCCACGCCCTTAAAGAAGGATAGAGACAGCAAACAGCCACAAACACAGCAAACAGATTGGGTCAGTGAAGCAAATCAGCTGGACAAACCCCTTTACGGCCACACAAACACAATCAGGACAATGAAGAGACTCATGGCTCATCCATAACTCACTAGCTGTCAGGGTGTCAGTCAGAGGGACCATGCCACATAGGGACACATGCACAGGATGGTGTGACATTTCCTGAACTGTACCAGGAATCCAGGCAGAAGATTATTTCCTACAAGCATGTACTGCTCAGAAGAAAATCAGCCAGAATAGCCTATTTTACCAGTATTCCTTGCTTAATTAGAAATTAATATTCTCTGACTCCTTACCTTTGTTATAGAAAATATTTCTAAGTGTTGTCTAAGGGTAAGGACATGAATTGGGTAAAGTTAAGCTACAGGTAAGCTCTGAACTTAAACTGTGATATTTCTACATCATATAACTCTTGGAATGATGGCATTTTACAGAAGATTTATCATAGCCCCGCCTAAATCACAGTGTGATTAAATGGGCTTTCCAGTTTTCATTTTTGCCTCTCCAGGTCCAGACTATAACAATTGAGATATTTCAACTTAACAATATTGTGAGACAGCCCTGCTCTTTAGTTTCCATCCAAAGAAATCATACTTTTAAAAGCGATAGAGAATGTTCTCCAGAGAGAGAATGCCAGGGTTAACAGACACCAGGTCTAGGAGTCACCCAGGTGGCCCAGCATAAAAGGATGCTGCAATCTCTGGCACTGAGATGCATGAGGGAACTGCATCTCCAAGCCAGATTTGACTTTCATTACATCTATGAATTATGCCTGACATTTAATATTTGAATGTAATATTTTTTGTTTTAATAAAGAATCACTGGATCATCAGAATAATGGATAGCAGTGGTGCAAATATAATGAAAATGCCAAGATTTAAATAGCTTGTTTAATTATTAAAAATGTTACCGGAAAAAACTAACTTTGCATTGCTGTCAAGATCAAATGAACATGAATTTCAATCAAAAGAGAGGCTATTGTACAATATATTAAAACATGAGGTTCTGCCTACAGTAATTATTGTGCACAGCACACAAAGGGGAAAAAAGGCAACACCATCAATCACAGTCTGTCCACATTCAGTCAATATGAGCCCCTCCCCTGCTTTGTTGCACAGTTATTCCTTTGTTAGCCATATTATACAATACATGGGGCTTTCAAGAGCTTGGCATTGGTTGTGCATTAAGGATGGCCCTCAAGATCCTTCTTGAAAGGAATTCAATATCTTTTCTTGTTTGAGAAAATTGCAATAAACTATACAGCATCTTCCTTTTATTTATTTATTGTTTTTTATTGCTAGATCATCAGTCATCTGCTACTTACCACATTATCCTTTCTATATGATCATGGCAACTGATCATATGCTACCCAGAACACAACCTTCTCACATGTTCATCCCCACTGCAGTGACAGTACAAGCAGCACTCCTTCAGGCTGCTGCAGGAATTGCTTCTCCATTCAAGAGAAACACCAGGATCAAGATTTCCATTTTGCACCACTGATTTGCTGACTAAGTAGATGCTCTTAATTTTCATGCTAAGCAACTACTGGAAAATAACACAGAACACTCTATCCTGCAAGAATCTCACCACAGCATCTGTGCATACTGAAAAACTGAAACTGCATAAGCACATCAAATCCAGTGGTTCCAGTATTTTAATTTGGTTTTTAGAGAAGTAGGAGGTAACACTACACATGTATGAGCATTTAGTTTCATGTCATTCTTCTCCATTTTTTTCTGCTTCTACCTTCCAAAATTTTGCTAGTAAGCAACTTCTCTGTCAACCAGGATGTGTAGTGTGTATCCATGGCAGGATTCCATGGACACTTCAGAAATATTTCCTCTACTGTATTTGAAATTACTTTCCCCCACAAATTTTTCCTTTTTTTTTTTTTAATCTGTTGTTTTAAAAATATCTTTAATAAAATTGGTCAAGAGGTTGGGTTGACTACTTATTTCTTGTATTTTTGCTAGAAGTTTTATTACATTCTGGCAAAAGCCCTTGTGCTGTATTGCTCATTTGGATATCATTAAAGTACAACATTTTAAAAGGTGAGGTTCAACCTTTACAAAGTTTACAGCTTTATAGCGACCTCAGTATAAATTCAGAGCTATATACAATGCATACATTGAAAATATTAAAATGCAGATATATATTTTCTTCCAACTGGCTGTAACACATCCTGTTTCTGTACACCTCACCACATTTGTGGATCTAGTAGTAAAAGATCCCCCTCCAGGGTGGGCTTTCTCTTAGGGAAAGCACCTATGGAACCAGTGTATGCTGAAGCTGGTGAGAATTTTGCCCTCAGGCTTTCTACCAAAGTTAGGGCAGCCATGAAATCTCTAACACATATGTACTAAAGGAGTAGGGCTTGCTGCTCATTTTACCAAACACAGAGGTGTTTATTTATTTACCCATGTCTGTGAAAATCTTTACATTCTCTAAACTGAAGATTCACAGGGATGCTTGAAGGTAAACAGCAGAAACAAAATGTCCTGCACATTTGTGAGGGAATGGTCAGAAATTCTGTAACCTGGGCTTTACCTCAGGAGAGCTATAAAGCCATAACAAAAACCATTTTCTTGCTCTGCTGTCCCACGATGGGGCTACTGTCCTCTCATGATTACTGGAGATGTCCTGCACTTAGCCATAAATGCCCCCAGCATTACAAACCACTAAGCACTTGACTCATTCCAGCAAAACACTTTAAACCCACACAACCTGAAATGTGTATCTAACCCTATTATTTCCAAGTTTGTTTTCAGAGTGTAAGAGAAGCATTTCTGATTGCACCCTATACCAGTGCCACAGACAAAGGGAACCACCGTGGGGTAAGGATCATTGTATCGGTACAGTTGATAAAGCCTGTAAGCTGAAACCACAGCTGCAGACTGGTTATATTTTTTTTTTCCTAACTTATGGGACAAAGTTCACCTTCTCCAACTTCTAATGATTTTTTCTGGGGAAAAAAGTAATTATTTCTTCCTACCATGCTATCACCATGCTACCTTATCTAGGTAGCCATGAAAATTGCAGCCAAAATATATAAAATGGATTAAAGAATCCATGAAATGGATTTAATGAAAAGCTTGTCACTGAAAGACTTGCATAAAAGTCTTAGTTTCATATCTCTTCCCGATATTCACATCCTGTGACCACCACCCGAAGTTTGAGAGAGCAAGTCATTTGGCAGAGCCCTCACAGAAGCAAGAGGCAGATTTCATAGCACAGCACCTAAACTACCTCCACCCTGCAAATGGCTTATCTGTGGCTATTGAGGGAATTAACAACCTCAGCCTTGTCAACTTACAACTGCGTGGGCTGGCACTTTTTAAATACCAGCACTGACCCTGTACCTGCTCAGTTCTGAGCATGGATTTCTATCATTAACTACCATAATGTTAGGACTAACAGCAGAAGAGATACAGAAAAGTAATCGCAGTGCTGCTTCAGCTTTGTGCAAGTCAAGGGAAAGGAACATGTTCAAAACAGGTTGGGAAAGCACCAGACAAATTAAAAATTACTGAATAAATTGCCCCCATACCTCTATCCCATAGCTTTTGTGGACACAACTTCAAAGGACTAAACAAGTGTAAGTGAAACACACAAACTGGGCCAAGGCAGCTACTGAAGCATCAGGCTTTCTTGGCTGTAGTTACAACCTCTAGTAAATCTGTGAATTTTTTTAAACATCAGTTCCAAGTTTCACAGATCTTAATGCAAACATTTTAACTGATAATAGCATGGAGAAATTGTTTGAGGAAAGTCACATCTTGTAGCTACTTTGAGACTGTCTGTGTTGTCTCAAGGGAATTAGTTGAGAGGACAGGGACAGAACACTGAATCTATTAAGCATGTTGGGCTAAAAGCAGTAATTGGCTTCACTCAATATTCTGCAGACCTTGTTGCATTATGCTGTATTAACTTTTCATGGCCTCATGCAGTGTACATTTTTTGACATTGCTTTCCCCTTGTCCCCATGAGAGCAGTCTGTCTATTCGCTCGTCTTTGTTTACATTCTTTCAATAAATTACAAGGATAACTCTCTATTTTGCCAATTCTTCACTACTGGCATTTTTAGGTTTGCATTTACATAAGACATTCTAAGTTTATGAATTGAATTGGAGGCCATAAAGTTAAAACTAACAAGGCTATAAAAATGAATTTGCTTTAATACTGCAAACATGCTCACAGCAAAACATTACTTGCAGCAAGCTTTTCCTCATTCTCTTCTACTTTCCCTTCTCATACAGCACTTGCCTCAAGCCATGGCATAGAAGGCACCTCATCCAAGCCCTTCATTAGCAGAATCTATCATAGCATATAGAGAAGCATCTCCATTTATAAATTTAGTTCTGGGGCAATCCAACAAGCCCATCCACAGCCAACCACAGAAGATTCTGACCCAGCAGCATCACAGTTTGGGGGTAAAGGAGAAGTCATTATATGGAATACAACTGGAAATTCACTGAGCTGCTGCTCAGAAATTTTCCAGTAACATCTCTACAACTGGTCAGAAAAGAAAAAATATTTATAAATATGTTCTTGGAAACCACAACAAATAAATTTTAAAAATCAAGGTTTTGCAATCTGAGAAAGATAGGGAAATATTTCCACAAGAAGAGCTGCTAACATCCATACCGAAACAAAGGAAATGAGAAATAGATGGGGCTGCCAGTCTGCTCCATAATTTAATCTTTACAGCATCTCTAGAAGGGTGGGTTCCAGTCAGTAACTGTATTTCGCATAAATGACACAGACATCTATTGAACCTTTTAGACAAGAACAGACTTCTGCTCGTGAGCAAGTCATGTGCTAAACCATCCGAAAAACCAGAAAGGTGAGATGCTGCTGAGCTCCATTTAACTCACATTACCTGCAGACACACCTGCATTATGTGACCCCAGAGAGGAGTGAGAGGCAAAGCAGAGGGTTTGCTTGCTCTTCAAACATAGAACTTGCAAGCCAAGATGGAAGTCTATGCTAGCTGAGAAAGTTCCGGTTCTTGCAGACCTGGGGCTTTCAAGATTCTGAGACTGTCATGTATATTTGAAACTGCACTGCATGTAGTTAACACTATAAAATAGAATGCATTATGAAATACTGTATCAAAACACTACTTCAAAACGTTTTAGCTAGACATTAAAACCTTGCTAAAATTCTAATGTCACCTAAGAAACAAAATTCAAGATCACAAGGAATTCAGTGGGATTTAATCACGCATACAGGAAGAAATTTTGTGAAAATAATCTGACCAAAGAAATGAGAGACTAATGGCAGATCTGATGATCAGATCCTCAGGAAGACTGCCTAACAATTTCAGGTCATCGATATGAAACCATTTTCTACCTTAAACAACCAAATCTAAGTAGAGCATTTAATATATGAGTTATTAATTACAATTAGAAACACTTGTCATATTCCAGACAGAAGATTAAGATTATTTCCTTGATTTACATGGTACATTATCCTGATATTATCTAAACCCACAGCATAAAACAAACAACAGCAAGAAAAGATCATTCCCAAGAGCACAACAACAAAAAAAACCTGTTAGATTAAAGGATATTTTTAGCCAAAATAAATATAATGGATTAGCTTTCTTCTGTGATTTGCATTTAATTTTTCACTTGCTAATGAGCAAAACTTCTGGATTATACAAGACTTTTGTAACACAACTTGGTGGAAAAGTCTAACTCTTTAAGGGAGAGAGCAAGAGTTATTAGAGGTGTTGATAATATCAGCATTTTCAAAGTAACATTTCCATGGGAAAGCTCTTCTTTGTTCAAAACAGTACTTCAGAAAACACGATTTCATTCAGGAAAAATAGAACAAAACCATTCCTGTAAAGTTGAAAAATTTTGACCTTTTTAGAATGCAATTTGTAGCTTTTGTGTTGTCTTATATGAAGTAAAAAATAGACAACCGAAATGAAATGGTTTACTTTTTTCTGAAGGGGGAAGAAAAAGAAGTCTTATTCTTAGTGTGCTTGAAAGAGGATTTTTTTTATTTCTCCCAAAACTTTGTATTAAATTGAAAAACCAATCTTCCACATGATCCCATGTTTTCATAACCTCTCCAGGGGCTTCAAGGTATAGGTGTGTGTGCATGATCATGAGAACCATCATCAGAAACAACAGCTGGGTACCACCCATTCATTTTGCAAAAGAAACAGAAAGATAATGGTGGATTAGGGGGTGATTTAAGACTTGCACTATTGTTGAAAAACCCCACTAGAAAAAAAAAAAAAAGAGGCTCAAAACATGAGCAATCCTCGCTAAGTAGTTTTGGGGGATCAAGGACCCTAATACTGACAGGAAAAGCTATGGAGATACAGTTCCACTGCAAGGCCAGCTCCTGGCAGGGCCATGCTCAAAGCTAATCTGAGGGATGGAAATCCTGTTTCAGGCTTTGGGGAGCAAACACTAGATCCTCAGGAGAAGAGAAGAACCACGAACCTCACTGAAGAGACCAAGAGAATGCCTTCTTTAGGAGGACTTGAGGAGCATTGCAGTGCTCTCTGTCCTCATCTTCTGTGGAGTCAGGGCAGCAGCCATACAAAATAGGATTAACAGATGTTGCAAGAGGTCCCATTCCTTTGGAGCAATCACTGTTGTCCTGCCAGGCATGGGTAGGATTCTTGCCCCCAAGGTTGATCAAGCCAGAGGCATATGGCCACTCTCAGGAGCCCAAGATGGTTCCAGGTTGAGGAGAAAGAGGGGTTGGGCATGTTTTGGGAAACATGACCAGCAGGCAGTAGGATGAGGAGGCAACTCTTGCTCATGTGCTCAAGGAATAGCTCAAAATCACCAGTTCTGAGGTCAGGAGGAAATTTTTTTCCTGGGGCAGATTGGCCTCAATCCCAGGGATTTTTTGCCTTCCTCTGCACTGAGATCAGCCCCTTGTGAGGACTGCTTTAGGCCATTTTGGCTAGGTACTTGCTACTTGTGCTCCTCAAAAGGTAGCCCTTGCACTCCTCATCCAGTGGGAGGAAGCTCTCTCTGCCTCCAGGGATTACTTCTTGTCCTCTGCAGCACTGAGCACAGCCCCTTGCCAGGGCTTCTCTGGTCCACTTTGTCAAGGCTCTTTTCTGCTGCTCTAGCATGTCCAAGGTGCCATTTGTACGCTGGCTCTTTCCAACTGCAGGTTTGTATTAGGAATGAACTCTGTTCTTCCCTTGGCTCCATTTTCCCATGGGTTGCTTGTGCAAAACAGCCTATGCTTGGAAAGGCCCCAGGATAGCTGCCCCATCAGGATCTGTCCCTTTTCAGCTCTCCTTGCGTTCAACTCAGGCCCAGGGCAAGTGCAGGAGCACTTGACATGGATCACTGGCCAAGCAGCACACTTCAGCAAGTTTTTGAAGGCAAAAGTACAGTTTTATTGACATGTCATTTTTGAAAATATCCCATAGTACCACAGAGCTCTTGTGTGGGGTTAGTCCTGATCCTCATTCTTCAAACCCTCACTTGGCCTTACTGTAGTTCTGTCATTGCCTTTGCCAGACTGCAAAGAGCATTTTTCCAAGCTAAACTGAAGAATGCACCAGCCTGCTCCTGGCTATGCATGTGCATTTTGTTCATTTGTGAGCATCAGCTCTAAAACAGATCAAATCTCCCCTACCAGGTGAAGCTTTGGGCTATTCCCACATATCTGGCACTGGATCTCAGGAAGAAGAGACCAGCCGGAATTCCCTTCTCCATTTCTTCTGAGGAAGCTGTAGAGACCTGCAAGGTGGCTTCTTAACCTGCTTACTTCCAAACAAGACAAATCCAGCATCCTAAACTGCTCCTCAGAGGACATTTCTTCCAGGTCCTTCACTAGCATTGTTGCTCTTCTCTGGAGCTGTTCAAATACTTTAACACCCTTTTTTAACTGTGAGCACAATTTATGGGATTATATTCCCACCTTGTGTTCCCTCACAGTACAAGAATGCAATTAATATAGTTACAGCTAATTGTTTCAGGATGTGTTATGTCAGCACTGCACAGCCCTTTGCAGAGAAGGAATCAGAGTCTTAAAGCATAGTGTCTATCAGTTTGTTTTCAAGCATAACTCAACACATAGCCTTTAGCTCATAAATCCCATGTCATTTGAAATCCTTGCTACTTAGAGACTTTTTCCCTAAAGCTCTCTAGACAGGGGGCAAGTGAATTCATTTCTAGACTCATGATCTATCAGCTGGCCTACCAGCCCTGTTTGGACACATTGAACTTACATCAAAATATCATGGTTCTTTAACAGAACAGACATAGTTTGGCAGCTTTATGCACTCATTGCAGCAGTTTTACTAGATAATTATTATGTGTGCCAAAAGATCGCTTTTCACAGGTTTTTTTATGAACTAAGTTCTATCCGAATAACATCAAATGCATACCCATTGCTGCTCCTGATTAAACTGAGGAAAGTAGTAAACAGAGAAGATCAAAACCTCAAATGAAATATCTCCATCATGAACAGCTAAGGCCAGAACAAAAAACTTAGATGTGGTTTATGTAAAAAGAAAAAAAAGTTACTTTATATATTTTATTTGCCAGTGTGTAAGCTATGACTGAAGTCACAGCCATGCACTACCTACAAGACCACACACAGCATTCAAGCTCTTGCACAAGCTGCCTCTCCATTTAAAGGTTAAAGCTTTGCAAATGTAACTCAACTTAAAAACATCTTTATAGCTTCACTTCCCATTACAGAAAAATGCAGTAATTTCTTCATTGTTATTACTTTTAGATCTCATGTATAATATCCGGCAGAACATTAGTCTCTGTAGAAATTTTTCAGGCATTAATATTTGGCAGTAAAACCAATATAATCTTGTTTACAGCTCTAACTACAACACATTTCTTACTTATCTCTGTAAGCTTATCTCATGCAGATTGATGTTTCAATTTTTTAAATCTTTTCCTATCCCAACCATACTACACTGGTGAGACTAACTAAGCTAAATTCAGCATGTTCTGAAGATCCAGAAAGACTGAAACAAAGAGCCACATGAAAACTCAACTCTGATGACTTCTGCTATCCATAACAGACTAGCCAGGCCTCAGATATGAGTTTTTCCTAACACCTACATGTGGAACTCATTTGTATCTCCAGTTGTCAATGACTCAGCTGTGGCACCACATGAACCCAAACCCTCTCCCAGAACTAAATAACTTTCTTCAGACAGTGAAGCACACAAGTTACCAAACCCAAGCAACTACACTAAGCCAAATCACAATCAATATGGGATTTTCTGAATCCTCACCAAAGTAGATGACCAACAACCTTCTGGGGCCAGAGGGAGAAGGGTCATACTGAGCCATTGTGCCATGTCTATCCACAACCCATTGGACATATCTGCAAAGCTCTTCAGAGCCTCTCACAGCAGTCATACAACTGAGGGCTTTCCCTTATACTTCTGATCCTCCAACACCCTTAGAGATTCTTACTAAAGGACTGGATCATCTGTAAAACCATCTAAACACAGATACTGAATTGGAAAATGTAAACAATGTCATTCATCCATCTGTTCTATGATGAACATTCTTCATATACATATTTACGCAACAACTGCCACTTTCACAACTGAACAACTGAAGTGCTTTAAAACTACAGTGGAATGCTATTCCCTGTGTGGCACAGGCAGGTAGCTATTGAGTTACACTTCAGTATTCACAGAGAAGACAATCAGTGCTGGGGTATCTTGGTTTGTTCCACCTTCTGGTGTGGCAGTATCAGTTTCATAACTTCATCTACTTGGCCTCCAAGTCTGCTGTCCATCAAAGATGTAATCCATGTGCTCCAGAGTCACACTGTGAATCTGGCTGGTGCCCTGCAAGCAGACAGATCTAGCAGAATTTCTTCAGAGCTGCACTGCTACTCTGAACAAAAACACTAACATAGGTGCAACCTGGGACACACTCTGCATTCAACTGTGGTTGGAACAGGTCTTTTTTTCCCCAAGCAGTTCAGACCTAAGACTAATGTCAGAAGGAAAAGTAATTTCCAGCACAAGTGCTTCTAGCTCCAGACTGATGAGCTTCCCCATTTACAAAGGTTTAAACTAGCCCTGGAACAATTAACCTGTGTATCAAACACCAAATTAGCATGCACTTAATGTGTGCTCAGCTTCAGCAGAAAAAAAAAAGTAAAAAAAGATTTTCGGCTGCAGGAGTGTAACTGAGCAGCATCCTGCCCTCTTTTGGCAGCACAGCCTACCAAAAGGGCACCCTTGTGCCAGGATCTCTGCTCCCTTACTCCAGCTGGCATGAGGACCAGCAAGACCAGCTACTTGTTTTCCATGTTTTGCTCTGCATGCTTTGGAGTACTTCATGCTAGACTAGGATGAAAAAAAATCATAAAAAGATATTACAGTAACACATAATGCAATGCCTAAAAGGAAATGTCAGCTCTTAAGTTTTGTTACTTTACTATATGGTCATTGACTAAATTACTGCAAAAGAAAAATTAAGAATCAAATACACAAAATCTCCCAGGTATCCTTTCCTATTTTCATTGTTCAGAATTAAGAAAGCAGACATAATTCCAATTTCTTAAATAAAAAAAGAATATGTGAGACTAGTTTGGAAAATATTATTCAGGTATTTTTCCATCCTCTCAGAATAATATATTTCATTCTCATTTTTATTTCATTTAAAAAAAAATCAAAGTCTTCATAGTGAAAACTGAGCTCTTTTACTGTGTTCATCGAACAATTCTATTTCTTGACTTTGGCTTTATTCTATGACAGAAAACTCAGTTGAATGAAGAAAGCATTAGTCCCATTTCTTCCAGAGACTGCCAAAGAAGACACACTGCAACCCAATGTTCTAATATCCACACCATATATTCACTCATAGCATGATCTCTCCTTCACAGGGCAGCCTATAATCAACAGTATGACCATTCTTTTACTAGAGGCTGTGAAGCACAAGGTAGGTGAAATAGCAATTTGAATATTTTCTTTCATCCCCAACTGTACTGAGAGTATGGATTTGATCAGCTGCCTGCTGACAGATGTATCGCTGTTTACTCCATGTCCTTGCTTGTGGGTTTCTCCTCTGATCTCTAACAGGATCCATTGGGGCTTGCCAAGCTTCAGCTGCTCAAGTCTCTTCTCACAGGAGCTTGTAACGCTTATCACAGGAAGCCATGTAAAATTCAGCTACCAGAGCATCATATCCTTACTAAAATCCACCAGGAGCAAAATCAGCCCTCAGATGACAGTGGGTAGATCTCAGTTGCAAGAAAAACAGCAGTCATACACTTAAAAGTGAAATACAACCTAGGAAAAAATCCCCAGTGCTGGGAATAACTGGGAACAATTTCTAGAGTAAAATACCTGCTTTTATCATTTTGTGTCTTCATAGGTTTCATATTGAGTTTCTCTCCTTTTATTCAGCAGCAGAAAATTTATAACAGTGGGAGCATCATTATTTGTTACACTTCCTTAAAGGCTCTGTTTGATTTATGCAGTAAGCAAACCAAAACAAAAAAATAGCTGCTTCTAAATTTATGAGTTAGTGCTACAGGCTGTCAATTTTTTGCACAAATGGTATTGCAGTGCAAGAGAGATAATCAACTCTCTTTCAATATTAAGATATTTTAATGCTATTTCCCCTACAACTTGGGCTGATATTGTAGTTAGTTGCCATTCCAATACCCACACCACTTTTGGGTGCATCAGCAGCCAAAAATGTTGACATGGTTATTGGGTAAGAAGCAAGCACCTTCCCATGGGAGAGGAGAATTGCCATCCCAGAACAGACAGGCAGAAATGCTCAGGGCAGAACACCCTTGTAAATATATTCAGAACAGCATTAAGGCTTATAAGAAATTTCCTATATAAAGTTGCCATAAGACTAGTGATCACCCATAGAGACAGAAAGCAGCTCTGAGCAACTGAATTATGCCCTTCTGATGAATATCATCTTCACTGCTCTCATGCCCTTAAGACCCAATTAGCTCACACTGGATAATAACCAATGTCCCAAAAATATGCTCATCGTTGAGAGTAATCTCAGATTTAGCCATCAGAACCTTAGCAAGGCTAATAGACCAGTCCACTGCAAAGTTAATGTAATTAGCAGCAGGTCTACTGCTAAGATAGCAAGTGTTAACACTTCTGAGGGAAGCTGCAAGAGGATGTGGGGGGTTAAAGCTTGTGCTGTCACTAAACCTGTACTTTAAAAAAGCAGGTTGACATCTGGAAGAGAGAAGTCTTGGGGTGACTCAATCATTGCCTTCCAGTACCTGGAGGCAGCCTGCGAGAAAGATTCATCTAGCGACAGGACAAGGGGAAATGGCTGCAAACTGAAAGTGTAGGTTTAGATTAGATATCAGGAAGAAATTGTATACTGTGAGGGTGGTGAAGCATCAGAACAGGCTGTGCAGAGAAGTTGTGGATGCCCCACCCCTAGAAGTGCTTAAGGCCAGGTTGGATGGAGATCTGAGCAGCCTGGTCTAGGGGAAGATGTCCCTCTCCACAGCAGGGGAGTTGAAACTACATGATCTTGAAAACCCCATTCCAACACAGGCCATTCTATGATTCCAAGATACAGATTTTTCAAGAATGGGGCTCCTGAATTTCATCACCTAAAAAGGCATGTTAGGAGTTTTCTACTAAAAAATACAACTTTCTGATTTATTTCGCATCAAATTCATTGCTATATCTCTAATTTTTCACTAGTTTAAGTCAAATACACAAGAGAATTTTTCTAGAACATGAAAGCCTTGATATATGGCAAGGTAAATGCATTAACCAACAAAACACGTGCTGTGGGTTAACAGTTGAGACACCCCACCAGCAACATAACCTTAACAGCAGGGAATATTTTGCAAAAAGTGATAAATAGCAGACATAGTGAAAGTCACAAAAGCAGTTGTCAACTTCTAAACTCAGAAGAAATTGGGTAACCTTGGACATTCTTTCTGAGTTTGTGCAGACTTTAAATATAGTTTGAAAATATAGTCATGGCAAGTATTGTGGAAGAACCTGAATTAATTACAATGCACATCTTACAGTGTTACTGGCCAGATTGCTATCAGCTTATCAAATTCACTTTTCTGTTTTTTGTACTTATCAATATACTAAACTTCAGTCTTACCGAATTTGAAATATGTATCCATTAAGTGCTTTGGAAAGATCAAATAACTCTTCCTAAGTAAGCAAAAATATTTCCCAATATATTCTACAGGAAAGAAATATTTCACATAGACCCACGTTTCATGGCAAAAAGTCACAGGAATCATTGGAAAATTCTGGAGATTTTTAGTCCAATCCCTGCTCAAGGAGGGTCCAGATGTGAGCTGAGGCCAAGTTGCACAGGACTTTATGCAGTTGGGTCTTGAATGTACCCATGGATGCATGGGTGGACTCTGGCTGCACAACCTCCATGGGCAACCTGCTCTGCTGCCTGACTGCTGCCATGTCCGCAGGGCCTTTTTTCACAAAGGCACCTCCCAGACAGGCAGCCCTAGCCACTGCCAAAAGACTCCTTCCTTTGCAGGTGCAAGACCTGCCTTTGCCCTCATTGCCTTGACTCAAGTTTCTTCCAGGCCATTCCTCCAGGTCTTCCTAGATAGTAGCCCTGCTCCCAAGCATACTGACCCCCTTCTCCCCACTGTGGTGTCATCTGCAAACATGACAGTGTCCTCCAAGTCACTAATGGATCTGTTACACAGGACAGGAATCAACACAGACCCCTGTACTATTCCTCTCAGAGCCAGCTTGGACAGAGTACAGTCCTACTTGGATCTTGCTCCTATGCCTGATTATTCAATCAGATTTTATTTATTCATCTAGTTAAGCACCTGCCCCTAACTTGGACACACAAATATTGCAGGAGAGCACATCAGAGGTGTTGTTAAAGAGAAATTAAATGATATCCACTTCTCCTCCCTTGTCTACAGGCCTAGGCATTTACTACAAAAGGTTGGTCAGACGTGCTTTGCTCTTGGTAAATCCATGCTGTTTCCCTACTTACAATTTTTTTCTTTTTAATCTGCCCAGAAATGTGTCATTCAGCTGTAAAATAGATCTAAAATCATACAGCTTCTTTTTCGCTTTTATCAAATCCACAGTCATTATAGTAGTCCAATGGACAAGGCCAGCAGGTGTTAAGAACGGAAGTCAGGCACTATTGAAGATATTCATATTGCTGTTCTTTACATGCTAGTCCAAATTCGAAACACTTGTGCCAATACTCATGTGCTATCTTCACAAGCCATTTTCACCTATCTTCAATAAAGACAAAATGTAAAACATTTTATCTCTCTGATGCGTGCACACGTGAAGTTTGGATGGAGCTTTGCAACTATTTCACACTTGAAACCCCTGGAAATGTGCAACTACGGAAGAATTCCACCTCCAACTGAGCTACCAAGGGAAGCATCAGTTTGAGCATATGTTTAAAGTGTGGTGTTCCCAATTACTACCAGTGATTTCAAGAATAAATCAAAGACCTCCCGCTTGAAGTATTAAACATTCACAGCCTTTAAACCAACGTATAATCATCATTTTGTTAATGCTCCTTGAAGCCAATAATACCCAAAAAGTAAATACTTAAGAGCAACTGAGAGGCTTGGGAATAAATACTAATTTCTAAGTATCAGCATTTATGACTAATGCAGCTTACCATCTTATCAAAGGAACAGTGTAGGGTACTGTGGCTGCTTGCTTCTTGTTGGTACAGTTAGCAATGTAACCCCACTAACTTCAAGGTTACTATATGACAAATAACAGAGTATGTGGCAAATGTCTTCCACGTCAGCAAACTCTTAATTAGATCATACGGAAATGCCATGATTTTGGTCCTCAAGTCAAATTGGTCTCCTTTAATAAGCTACACTGTTTAACTAGTGAGTGGTCTGCATGTTCTTAGAAATAGCAATAGAGTCAGTATGGGGAGGAAAAAAACAGCAACAACAAAAAAAAAAATCCAAAAGAGGTGGTGCTCAACAGCAACACATGTAGGGCAGAGTTGTGATTTTAATGTTTGCCGGTAATATCAAACCTGTATGTTTGCTGAGGACCCTAAGGTTAAGTATGTAAATACTTGCAAGATCATACCTTCCTAGCTCAGACACAGAGAGGCCAACATGACACAGAGTGACACTTTTTTGGGATGCTACACTGACAAAACAAAAAACCCCAAAACAAACCCCCAAACAAATTGTTCATCAGACATCACAAATATGCCTGAACAGACATATCCACTTTCATGCATACAGCATTAAAACCAGGAAAAAAGGGGAATGAAACCAAGACCTATGTTTACAACCATCAGAATCAATGAATAAAAATACTACCAATTTTGAACAGGGGAAACTGCAGTTTCCAGGAACTATACTTTCAGAACATTTTAAAAGGGATCACAAAACATACAGGAAGAGATAAAAATGAACACTTAACTTCCTTGCCTCTAACACATTAAACATAAAATGGAAGGGAAAGACAAGGCTGCTCCTACAGGCATGCTCAAAGCTCGAAATTCAAATTTCTGAAAAAGCTGAAAACATTCAGCAAAAGACAGCAATGGATGCCACACAATATTTGTGTTAGAGCTGATGGATGTATATGCAGATACAGTTATCAATAAAATATCTTTTGATCAGAAAAGGAAAAAAAATCACTGCAAATCTTTTAAATTGTTAAAGGATGGATAATAATAAGAGTAGTCATTCTCTTAGTCATAACAGGAGCCTTTCAGAACTTGCCAAAACCATCAGCTCATTTTACTGGTATAGAAAAGTACCAGCAATTCCTAGAAAGCCCATGCAAGTACATCGTTCAACATATTTTCAGGTGAATAATGTTTCCAAAGCGCCAACGATGACAGAGTCATAGGCAACTGGTAACCAAAAACAAAACAAAAAACCCAAACAAATAAAAAAAGAAAATCTCTGCAAATCCAACTGAAACACAGTTGTTGGCTGGAGAGAAACAGGGCCAAGAGCTGCTTTTCCTCTCTAGGTACATCTTCACTTACATCTAGAACAAGCTCTGCCCTTGCAAGTACTTTCTCAGTATCTATGCTGAAGATACTTCTCAAAAGAATCTTTTTTAATTTGGACTTGAACTTCTTTGTAAAGGTGAAGGATTATATTTGTCTGCAAATATCCCATATCACACAGGGAAGCCTGAACTCAAGTGTCAGTTGCTATCTACTAACAGTGCTTATTGCAGTGGAGCTGGAATACCCCTTTTCCCTCTCCTCAAATGATAGGTGGGTGGCTGTATTGTGGGACCAATGTTATTTAAGGTCACATGATTTCATGTCTCAAGTTGTATGAGCAGAAAAGAGCTGAATTTATCATCAGAAAGTATCTGATGCTCAGTTTCCTAGCAAAGGCACTTCTTGGCACTTCCTCTGCTCTACATTCTACAGTTCAAACTACCATTAGACCATAAAGGCCTAAGAGATCAAAGGACAAAAAGTATCACCTCAAAGAATCTCCTGTTTCTTGACTGCTCCTCACAGATGGGCTGCTGCAGCCAGATTCCACCGAGTGGCAGTAACACAGCTTAGCAGCAGTGCCTTAATGAAGTTGAAGCGGAAGAAAATACATCTGAGTGTAGGTACCAGCCCTGTTGTTTTCCCCACTGAAGTCTCAGCCTCTGTTCAGGTCACAAAGGACTTGGTAGAGTTTGTTCCTGGCACGTTTCAGGCTCAACTCATACCGTGAGCATTACTTCCCGGTAGTGGGAAATGATGAAAGAGGAAGGGGGGATAAGTTTTCAGGCCCTTTTGCAAGGTCACCAGTAGCAAGTACCTACCAGAGTACTGAGGTAGAAAAAACTGAGGAGGAAGAAACATAAGATTTTACAGGCATAAAAACCTTGTGTATGCTGGAGAATTATTAAGAGGTAATTCCCAATAGCTGACAGCAAGGCAGGCGTGAGCTTTCATGCTAGTGTTAGGGGAATATGGGAAAAGAAGGGGGGAAAAATAAAAAAAGGAAGAAATTATATTGTTAACACAAATTCTTTCTGCAATTCCACTTGGATATAGTAGACCTGACAAAAAAAAAGGCTCCAGAAAGATACAACTGGTGTCCCCTTTTCTTAGAAGGCTTTATCCTATCTCATGGTTTAGACCAAGTAATTGGGTTGCTGAATGTTAGAATTTGAAGCTTCCTTTCAGAATGCCTGAAAAAGTAAATGAATGACTGGCAGGAGAAGAGGCAGCAAATGGTTTCAGACTAATTTCTAATCTCCTGGCCTCCATTTTAAACTTAGTTGTCTTCTAGTCACCAAAAGGAGAAGCTACCAAAACAAAAATTAAAAAATGGTGTCTTCACGAGAGAATTCACCTCCTTCCACGGTGAGTGCAGGAATCAGGACTTTCCACAGAGCTTTAGGATATTATTTCACTTGCCCACTGGTAAGTAGTAGAGCTACAACTAGACCAAAGTTGACATCACAGTGATCTCATCTCTTGCTTGAAGTCAGGATAGGACAGGTTACCTCCAAATGGTGGGTAGGAAAGAGGAGGCAGCTATCATCCTTGGAATAATGATACTTCAGCAAACATCTTACTGATTTTCCTGAAATAGTCCTGGAAGTGATGCTACCAACCTTATTCAGGGCAAGATTTAAGTACCTACTAGGAATTTCACTCTCTTCCAAGCAGTGGAGGCAATGAAAGCATCCATGTGCATTTCAGAAGCAACTGCAATGTATATCACCAGGTTAGAGACCTATCAGAAATTCCAAAGCCATATAATGATGGCCTAGTTAAAACACAAAGACTTCAAGCTTTGTTTCCAGGAGTGATAGGAGGGGACTCTGAAGAGGGAACCTCACAGACATGCAAATAGAGGAAGCTACTAGAAGACAAAAAGCTGTACCCAAAGTCAAAAGGAAGCACGGCTGAACAACTTACAGTGCAGGCTGAGAGGAACTGATGAAAGGCATCGCCTATATGATGTGTAGGAGGGGAGTTCTATACACAGTGGTTATTAGGAGCATCTTCTGGCTTTCAGGGCTCCTGCAGAGCCACAGCACAACAAAAACACATCATGATGAGCATTTCAGGAAATGGACAAGAGTCATATAGCTGCAAATACAGAACTCAGGAGAGACTACAGTAACTCCACCAAGACATGGGAAATATCAACAAACAAGTTCAAACTGAACTCCAGGAAGCTGGGGAAGCAGGCATCCAAATAATTTAGTGATTACAACTGGAAAAAACGTAAAAAGAAGGAAAAATATGATTTGGCGCAAGACACAAGGTAAAAAAGTTAAAGAGAAAAGCAATATTAAGTGCAGTAGAGAAAAGCCACGACAGTTTATAAGAAATTCTTTGAGTATGGCATCAAAGCTAATAACTATGACAAGATAATTACAGCTATCCTTGCAAACCAAGGGAAAGCACACAACAGCAAGAGTGCAGGCAGTCTCAAAAAATGAAATGATGTATGCATACAACGAAACTAAAAGGAAGGAAAGCAGTTTTAAATCACAGAATAATATCAATACCAAGGACATGTTTGTGCGTAGCAGGCACAAGATAGGTAACATGACTAAACAGCTCCAGAGACAGCAACCAAGACCAGAATTATTTATTCACATCTGTGCTACAAACAACCAGCAAAACAAAAGATGAGAGAAACAATGGGAATCTCTGAGAGTGGAACTAGGTATGGACCATGTACTTGTTGTCCACCCAAAGGTTATGCAGTTACTTGGTGAGGTACGAACATTATAACACAAACCTTTCCATAAAGAGATTAAGCAAACTCAAAGTTTATAAGCTCTAAAAATGTCTTTTGAAGTTTTCAGCTCACAAGCTGTGCTGCAGTTTTTGATCAGTCTTTCAGAGTTGGGGCTCACTGAAATTGTGCTTAAAAACCATTCCAGGCCTGAAATATTTCAGTAGGAAAAAGGGACCTTTCAGCACACACTCCTGCAGCTCCTAGTGTCCAGATCTTTTGTGCCACGTTCATTTCTGCTGAGGGAACAAACTATCACCCAAATGTGAAAAAAATTTTTTTAAACGTCTGACAAATATCTGAAGTAGCCCCATACCATTGCAATAATTTTCAAGACTGTGAAGTTGTGCACAGGAAGTATCACCAACAGAGGACACTTTATAGAAAAGCCCCTATAAGTTAAAAAAAAAATCAAAGGATTTGTTACTAGCTTTGGTAAGATAGTCTTGCAACAGGAAAGTATAGCATCTGAATGAGAACATGATCTGTTAAACCAAACCAGGTTCAGACTTCTTCGAGGTAACAGCTGGGGAGGGGAGTGGAATTAAAAAGGCAGAATTTATATCAACTGCACCCGCATAACCAGACACTGTAGGAAAAAAAGCCTTGATACTTAAGAACATTTTTACTCTCAAGGTGTTTTGAAAAATACTTCAGTGTTACACACAGTGAGACAAAACACTTTGGTGGCATACTATAAAACTCTTTTTAAAAGTTTCTCAGAAGTACGTAGGAGTCACTCTGAAATAGAAATATTTCTCTGGAGGTTCTAAAGATGCAGTGCATTCCGCAGCAGAGCTGTGACTGTTCTCAGTGCAGGGCTCTGATGCGCATTAGAATATCCAGCTTAAGCAATAAGCTACAGTTGTGCTGAAACACACGGCAGATTTTCACGTATTGTAGAAATCACCCATTACCACAAAAAAAAGTGCACATAGTAACATCATTATCACAGACTCTTATCTAGACACCTGGAAACTGAAAAAACCTGTCAAACATTACCTCAGTGACTACTGTAACCAAGGCAATGGGCCATTCGCTCAGCCATGATATCTGAAAATGTGAAGTATCATTACAGTAAACTGGCTCCCTTGTCTTTGTGTGATTTACCTGGAAATAGGAAGTCAGGCATGTCACACATCATTTCCATAATGTAGCATTCAGTCACATGCAAAACTCAATAGCAGGTTAAATTGTTATGGCTTGTCAAGATGAGAAAGAAAACTTGTGGCCAGTCATTCTTAACTGAAGGAACTGATAAAATACTGAAACACCAGAAGAAGCAAGTTTTAGGCAACTTCTGTGTGACAGCAAGACATGTACTCTGTCACCTGAAAAACACACACAGCAGTTTGTGCAGTGTTGAGATGTGCAAGAACAACCCTCCTAAACACTGCAGAAGAAAGGTCAGTTGCCAGAAAGGTTAAGTGATTACTTGCATTAGTAGAGCAACATAGATCTTACTGGTTGTAACAGGACATTAAACAGCTTATGTATATAAGCCATTTATTTTTTGCTGCTCATAGTGGTTTTGACACGTCTCTCACAGGAGAAAAGTTTACCCATATATAAAGCCTATGGCAGAACAACACATAGCACAGATAATTTTTTTTCCTGGAAGCACATGATGAAAGCACAAGAGAGTGAAAAGCAAAGCAGAGAACCTGGATGTTAAACTGTTTTCACTATCTCCCCTTTAACTTTCAATAACAAATAAAATGAAAATAGTAATTTTAAAAGCTAGGTTTAATCTGAAAAGGTAAGAAAAGGAAAATAAGTTTAGGTCAGAAACTGGACATTATTGAACCTATTTTAATAGAAGAATGTAATGAGTTTCAATTCAGAGCTTTCACAAATTTTGAAACAAAATCAAAATTTCCCCCATTTAAAAGAAGGTATTATATATATCAAGGAGTGGTTATGCCTAAGAAAGAATGTAAATAGACATATTGATGCTTCATTTACTCATCACCTTGTATACAGTCTCACCAGATATTATTTAACATGTGAAGTGTCCAGTGTACTTAATAAGTAATTGGAGTGGAAGCTAAATGATGTGATCCCAAATTCAAGCCCTGGGCTGTGTAAAGACATGTGGTCAACAGGCTACTGAAATATAAAGAGAATGTTGTAGCATGTGAAGATTACAAGCTCCATGTAGCAGGGCACATTGCACTCCAGGACCGCCACTGCTCTGCTCATGCACTGCAGCAGAAGTGAGGGGCACATATATTGCCTGCTCTCAGCAATATGCCTTTGCAGTTGCACACAGGATGAGAGCAAAACAAGATGATGTTTTGCAGAAATGCATCTCTGGTATCAAGTGCCTTTTCCCTTTCTTTTCAGTTGTAAGCCACTAAGCCATGGGAACATCGTGACTGTATGTCCGATTGCTGCAAGAGTATCAGAAAGCACCTCTGAAGTGTCATAATCTGTAATTTAAACCTACAATACATCTTAATACAATAGACTTCAATATCACTTCACCGGCAGAAGAGCTTTTCCTTACACAAACACCTTTTAGTAAAGAAGAAATTTCTCTTTTAAGTGGATTTCAACCCACGAACTAACTTTATTAATAAAGACAGTGATCTAAAGCATGCAGCAGAGGATCTGTATTTACAGTCATTTAGATGAAGTCCGACAGATAGTAAAGGCAGGAGAACTGACATTACAGATGATACCATGTCCTTAAACAAATTCCATTATGCCCAGATATGTATCGAGTTGCAGTAGTTTCAGATAACAGTGACCTTTCTTTCATATGTGCTTTGATAGTTAAGTAAAGCAGGACAAATTAAGGACAAAATACCAGCTTTCGCTTTGAATTTTGCCTCCCCTTCTCCATTTTTTTCACATGCATTGCCAAATATAAAAAGCATATACAACAATTGACCATCAAGCTTTCAATACTCTGTTCACCAGGATGCAAGCATGATTTCATTCACATTCACTAGCGCTGCAAAGGGATCACACTCAAACCCCACACCCTCTATAGCTTTCCTCTAAGAGGATTTTCACAGTACAGTCAGACCACATCCTTACCAAAAAGGTAGTCCAGAAACAAGAAGATGCCATGCTGCGTTTCTAAATTACTGCAAGCAGCTGAGTAAGCAACCTATCAGCTGAACAGGAAGGCAGGCATGTTTGAAAATACAATTACTGCAATGTTAATGTGTCACTGTCACTGATATGGACTTTAGAGTTGCCTTCACAAAGGGAAAGTGGTAACTATGAAATGCAATGGGTGGGAAACTGTCGTGTAACGCTGTTGGGGGTGGCGGGGTGTCTTTGCTCTAATTGTTGCTGTTGCTGATGTGTTTACACAACAATTTTTTCCACCTTATCAAAACACCAAGTAAAACCCCACTATGCACGAACTTATTTGATGCTTTGGATTCTCCTCCACAGCATTTCCCTCTCCCCAACCATCTGCATACATCAGAGGCAGCTAAAGATGCTCCAACGCATGGTTTTCATAAACCGAGATACGTATCAAGGACCTGGTTTAAAAGTATTTTAAGATTTAATGCTTCTGCCTCCTTGTGGCAGGCGCTGGCATGAGCTTACCTCCAGAGCTAGTTTAGTTGCAAATGCAGCTGTCAACTCTGAAACACACAGGAGTGTTGGTTCTCCTATAAAATCATCAAAAAGCAGATTACAGCTAATATTTTAACCCAGTGAGAAACGACAGGAAGTTACAGGACAAAAAGAAACACGAAAAAACTCCCTGGAAAGTTTGTGGTGTTCCCTTCTCTTCCTGAGCTTGTGGCTGTTGAGCAAACCTCTGCAGGCACCAGCTCAAGGGAAAGCAAAGCTTAGCAGTGTCACCATACTCACCCAGAGGCCTTAGCAAGCTGAGCCCAAAGCTCTCCAGCACTTTCTGAATGTTTTTACCTCATTTATCCTTCATAAATATTGTGTGGGAATCAGTGGGTTTGATGCAGAAAGCCTTAAATTGCTTGAGACTTGGTCTGCATGATGCTTACATCTCTTTTAGTTATCCTGACACAAATACAATATGCCACGGTGATGGGTTATTGTCCCACTGCAGCAGAAGCTGGAAGAGCTGACCTGCTCTACATGTGAAAATTACTCTATAACCTAGCAGAGTTTTCACCTTTGGACCACATAACACACATTTAAGTAACAATAGAACAGCTGCAGCAATTCAGAGTAAATGTCCAAGTGGGTTCTGTACTCCTCCAGTCCTGAAATTAGCAGCTGCTTCAGGAAAAGGTACCAAAAGACATTAACTGTGGAGTGGTACTGCTCCAGAGCGAGCAATCCTGTCTTCTGAGCCTTAGTAAAGTGACAGCTTTCAGAACCAAGGGTTAGATATATAACATTATACTGAAGATACTGCAGCAGATGATTTTTTTCTTTTTAAGGGTTTAGTGAGCTTTTCAGTTTGTTTTAGCCACCTTCAGTGAAGTACTTCAGTCAGACTTTCAATGTTGAAACCCAAGTACGTTGCAGGATCCATACCATTTTTTACAGGGTTCAGGCAGATGCTAACCTTCCTTCCTCATGCCATTTCTAAATTACAGAAGGGTTTTTAATCAGTACCCTTGCTGGTTGCAAGTTCAATATATATGACCCTAGCATGTATCTGGGAGACTGACATCATGTTCAACAACTCTGAGTGACAGGGTATAAGTCAGAGTAGAAAGTCTGGTGGTTTCATTTCAGTTTACTTGTAGGTCTTCATCAAGCCCAACCAATTGTACTACTGCATTCAGGGACCAAAATGGAGTGGTTCTTGAGAAAACTCATAATAATGGCAATATGGGAAAAAGATTGAAATACTCAAAATTCATTCTGCAGATGCTTCTATACTGTAATGGGGCAAAGTACATCAGGAGTAAAAAGAAATACTACAGGAGAAGTCCCTAAGTAAAAGTTTCCTTACTGAAGACAAAAAATAATTACTGCAACCTTAAACATGAGGAACTCTCAAACAGTTCTGGCACAAGAGTATCCACTTAACTGTGACATGAGAACACTCCAGTTCAAGGACACTTCCTATACCAGTCAAAACACATGGCCTTTTGTGATTTTTTTTCTCATACTTTTTAAAGCAGATTTATTAACAGCCTTACAACCATTGTTATAAGGAGAATTTCATATTAATACTTGTGATGAAAAGGCTAGTTCAGTCACTACCGCTTAGTAAAACTCCTCATATCCTGCATTTGCGAAATAGCATACTAGAAGATAAAAGATTAAGGAGATTAAGAGTGAGAAGACTCTGGATCTGACAAAAAAGGAAAACTTCAGATAAAATAAGTTTCTACTGCACAATGCAATTTAGTTAGCTAAACAACAGACGGAAACAAAAGGATACCAGACTATTGTGCTATGATAAAAGATTTGGGCCTGGTGAATTAAAACTGAAAACAAGCAGCCAAAGGGCATGGAAATCAGAACTCAATGCTATTTCCACTTAATTTTCCTTAGTTATTTTCCAAAATAAAGTGACAACACTCCTGGATAAAAAAAAAAAATCAACACCTAGAAAGCTATACAAGCATACATCAGAACATATTTGGCTCAGATAACGCTTTACAACACAAGGTTTGTCAACATGTAGTAATTTGATATGTGTATCGTCCCATTGCATGAAAGAACACAGAAAACAAATGATTGAAAATCTATTTCAGCAAACTGTAAATTGACCCCAGGATTCAACCCTCCCCTTAAAGTCCAAGATCTCATGAACAACTCCTGCAATATCCTCTTCCAGACAATTAATGCTTTTAATTTTTACTATCAGATACCCATAGCATGCTTTGCTCAGTAAGAGAGAGAAACTCCTCCTTTAGAAGTTCACAGGGTAGCATGGAAACATCTATTACATTCTTTGAGGGAGATGGTTTTGCTGTAGTTTTATTTTCCAAAGGAATCCAAACAGAGCTTGCTGGCCTACTGCACGTGGTGTCCTACTACAAGGACTAAGTATTCTACAATTTTCTCCTTGTATGGTCTATTTTCAGTTCAATACAGCTAGATTTCCACTGAGACCATAACATCATCTGTTTATATATTCTGTCGAGTGTTCCCAAGACCTACTTCAATTGTTTTTCTAAGTGTAGGGCCTCTGCTGTAGGTCCTCAAATAAAGTGTGTGCAATATTGATCAAAGTCCTGCTTGCACTCCATGCAAGTTTCAATATATTCCTATTAGACGGATACAAGCAGAGCTTGAGCAGGATAAGTGAGAACTGTACTGCAGGAGACAATAGAGCTCAGTAGTTCTAAGTGGCTTAAGAGTTTTGTCTAGTCTTTGGAGGTCCATTTAAAAGACCCTGGGAGCACTAACAACAATTTCCCCCCCAGTCTTTACAGTGAGACACTGATATGGAGGCATACAGCACAATTTTACTACTTGCACTGCCCATGTAATAGGCAGTAGAGCTCACAACCTGTTGAAATAAAACTGAAATACTAAGATCTCTAAGAAAAGTTGCTTAACCAAAAGCAGCTCTGGGACAATGAGACTCTAGAAAGAGCCAACATTCAGAAAACCTGAGACAAAAGGACTGACTTTGAAGACAGAGAATATCTGTTCTCTGACTATGAGTTACACTAGATTGTATCTGTTGAGGAACTGGTCCATATGTTCAAGAGGTATTTTCCATCTCCAGCTTTTATGATTCATACATGGATTGTAATTTCATTGCTACAGGGTAAACACATTTTAAATTAGACCATATAAAGAAGTTCTAAATTTGCCATGACAGTTGCAGCAAAATGCCTTCTCAGTACAAAGCATAACCTATCTTTATAGGTTATATATCTTTATAACCAAATTAGCTATTCTCCCAAACAAAGTCTGCAGATTTATTTTTGTTGACCCACCAGTTATTACTTTCAGATTTGCATGGTTAATTATCAAACAGAATGATCATCATTTAGATTATTAAAACAATCCATCAGCCACCTTTGTTCTCTTTCATGTGAAAGATAGGAAAGGGTGAAAGGTTTTTAAAGAACTTTTTGGTCAGGACCTTGTTTAGAAAGGCAGAGAAACAGTTCTATACCACTAGCCCTGATGTGACTGTCTTCCCTAGACATGCCCCCAGCCCCAGCCCCAACCCCTGGACACTGCTCAGTGCCAGCTGTTTCTTCTCTGAAGGTTAGCCCCCACCCCTTGGCGAATGTTTGCTCTGGAAAATCATCAATCCTTTTGTTAGTGCAGCTGATGGTGGATCCAGCCATGTCTCTTGGTTGCATTTCCTTTCCAGGTGTAAGGCTTCAGGAATATGAAAGATGAGAGGCACAAAGAGCACAGTCCATCTGTTACTGTTAAATACTCATACAAGGGGGCAAAAGTCCCCTACAAATAACTTAAACTCTTCTGCTCCCACCTATCTTGCAATCTTTAAAAACATTGGAACACAGAAGAAAGCTGGGGGGGGATGTAGGCTGCAATAATCACACTAATTATCTTTTGCATCAAATTGATTCCACTGACCAGAAAGAATTTTTAAAAAAAAAATCTATCAACTGTTCATTCCAAGAACAATTAAATCTAAAGTTGGAAAAATCATGAATTGCTGACAAGTGTTAGAACATCATCTGTTGGCAGCTTCTTTTTAAGATGTCATAGCAAAGTCAAAACCCAGAAGTCTACAATAGAAGATATCAAATGACACATCTAATAGTACACGAGGCAAGATATTTGTGTGTAGAATCCTTTGTCAATCTTTGCTATTAGTCAACAGGCACACATCAGGGATACTACAGAAAATGTAATGAAAAGACACTGCTGTAAGATTATGTACAACTTCAAACAATATTATCTGAAGTTTATCTGACAAGATCTGAACCTTGGGAAGAGTCAAGAATAATGTTGCTAGGTACAGCAAGGTGATAGTTTCCTTAAAAGACTCAGATTTAAAGAGTTCTGAATTTAATCAATCCACTGTAGAATTTGGTTAGAATTCAACTGTGTGAACAACAAAACTAATTAAGCCTGATAGCAAATGTACACACATCTTGCAGCTGATTGACTTTAACTGAATTATTCCTTAAGCTCTGGGGTGAGCTCATCTCTTAACCAGAAAATCTGCACAGGAGAGAAAGTTTAGCCTCATTCTTGAAAAAGCACAGACAGCAACAACTGAATCTTTTGCCTCAGTGTTAGAAAATCCATAACATCACCAATGTAAGTGAGCTAATTGGGGACATCCAAATGGGAGGCAGCCTGGGCTGCAGTGATCGTGCATTGCTGGAGCTTGCAGTCCTGAGGGATATGGGGCAGGTAAAGACTAAAATTAGACCCCTGAACTTTAGGAAAGCAAACTTTCAGCTCTTCAAGGAGATAGCCAATAGGAATCCCTGTGAGACAGCCCACAGGGACAAGGGAGTGGGACAGAGATGGCAGATATTTAAGGAAGACTTCCATAGAGTGCAAAAGCCAGCAATCCCCAGGAGCAAGATATCAGGCAATAAGGCAAGCAGCCAGCATGGCTGAGTAGGGAACTGCTGGTCAAACTACAGGGAAAGAAACAAATGCACACCCTAACCCAAGGACAGGTAACCTGGGAAGCGTATAGAGATGAAGTCTGGTTGTGTAGGGATGGGGTGAGGAAGGCCAAGGTGAAGCTGGAACTGAACCTGGTAAAGGACACAAAGAATGACAAGAAGGGTTTCTACAGCAATGCTAACCAAAAAAGGAAGGACAAAGAAGGTTTACTCCACCCAGTAAACAACATGGTGAACTCATAACAATGGATGAGGAGAAGTTTGAAGTACTCAACAAATTGATTCTGCAGTTTAGAAGTGAGGTTTCCAAAGGGGGTAGGGCATCTTTCAGTGGCAATACAGTATGTGACACAGGGAGAACCTTGTTTTTATTGGTTAAAAAATTTGTAGAGCCATGTAGTTTTCAGTCTTAAAATCTTATTAAATACTTCTCCTAGAAAAAAGTAGTTCTGAGAGACAACATAAGTGCAGCTGACAGACAGCTTTGGAGAATGTTTTACATCTATGGAAATCATTACAAATGCTGCTAGATTCCCTCTCCCCCAGCACACACATTTCTCTAGGCAAACCTGAGCACACTGAACAGACACTTAGCATAATATACTCATTTGGTTTTCATCATCAAAAGTAATTACATAACAACCACACAGAGTAAAAAGTTTGCTGGTCTAGGAAAAGAATCCAACCATGGCAGCTGTTTAGGAACATGATTTTTCAACAAAAGCCTTTTTCCCCCCACCAGATGAAGATTTTAAGATTAAGCAAGTTATAGATAGAATCTTTTGAACCTCAGCTTGAGAGTACAACACAGTACCAATGCTATCTGAGTAATGACGAGAAAGGAAACCTGTTTGGTTTTTTTTACCTCACACCTGCAGAAGAGAAAAAAACAATACTGTATCTTAAAAGAGACTTATGTTTCCATAATCATTACACCTAATGTTTAACATTTATGTACCACAATCAGGGAAAATTTATCATAATTAGTTTACCAAGACTTAAGTCATCATACCTGTCTAAAGCACACACTCTCCAGACTTTTCAGTATTGTAATACTAGATTCCTGCAACTGTTGTGTATGGATAAATAATGCCCAAATCCCATGATTGGTGAGGGATATATATATCCAACCTCACAGAGTGGCCTAAAGATACCAGGTACATAGATTGCAGAAGAGCTGCATTTTGTCATCTACACTGATCCATAAAGCATAAGCCACGCATTTCAATATAAGTTTTAGTTTCTTTCTAAAGACACACAATTACTAACATAGCAGACAAGACTGATGATATCAAAGTGTTCCTCCACACATAGTAAGAAGAAGCAGGGTTGAACCTTATCAATTCCATTTTTTCCCTCCAGGCAGAGGGTTTTATCCTGCTTGCAGCTTACAAAACAGCTTTATGTTGAGTTCAGTAGGCTGCTTGGTGATTTTGCCAAGACAGCAGTCAGCATACTTGGATGAGCAACCTTTGAATAACACTACATACATTTGCATTTACTTATACTCCATCACTGACCAGAAGAAATCAGTTTCCTTTTTTAGTTCCCTTCTTATTTAATTTACAAAAGCCTTAGCTTTTCAAAGCTAAGTTTATGTTGTGCTTTGCTTGGCAACAAATACAACCACTCCAGAGTCTCATTTGGCTGAGTTATCTTCATACAATAAAAATAGCTTACACATCTTGCTGTACAGATGCATTTAGCTGAGTAGCCAGCTCAGTGTGCTCTGCTCTCTTGTTACTTGCAGAGCAGTCACCGAGGTTAACAGGTTTGCTCTGCCCTTGCCAATGACCTTGGTGAAGTCAGGTTTGCCTGCGCAGGCTGAAGATTCCTGTTGCTTCAAAAAACAGATGCTGGCTTCAGTCTTCCCTTAGGAAAACCTACCAAAAGCATCAAGCTAGAAGCAGCAGCTGACAGGTTTTACTGAGGAAGCATCAGGCTTCCAACTGACTGGAAGAAATCACCAAGCTCTAGCACAAGAGATGAACAAGTGCTATGCACTTGAAAAAGTAAAAGTATCCAATGTTTTGTCTACTATTAATAAAGACTGACCCATGTAGTAGGTCAGTCTTTATTAATAGTAGACAAAAAAACAGTTGACCAAATCCCACAGAGCTATAACGTGCATATCACAGGATATACTGTGGATGTAGTAAGGGCAGCAGACTTGGAGTACTGACCACAAATATTTGAATTTTCCAATCCTTCAGTGAACTGCAATTATTCTTTTACACATCATGTCTTGCAACAAGTGTTTAACTAGTTAAATTTGCTTCCGCAAGGCACTGCCTTCAACTCAAACTTAATGAATTATCTAAGGTAAGCCTAACAGGCTTGTTGAAATTCAGTGACTCTATTTGACATGTCAAAAAAATTCAGCTTCTTTCATTGCATATTTGATTTTTTTCATATGCTTATCCAAATGTAACTAGGATAAAAATGTAATGAGAACAAAGTTCAAATGTTGCAAAATTATGATGATGTATGGTATAGAGTATGTGCAGTTCTGAAAAGATGTATTATGAAAAGCAGGTATTTAGGGATTCTTTGTCTGTTTGTATTGCAAAACAGACAAATTTCCCTTATTAACTCCAATTAAGTCTGCTGAATTTTGCTAGTTTTGATTATATGCCAAGTGTCAGAAGGCAGTAACATATTTCTGTGGCTTGGGTTGTCTGGTTTGCCTTTGGAAAGTTACCAGATCTCATTTGACCTTTATAATAAGGTTTAACCCTAGTAGCTGGACTAAGTCTTTTTCATTTGGATGAGCAAACTGGGGTGGCTCAAACCTAGGTCAACAGTGAAGGAATGTTGTTGCCCTTTGACAGCTGTTCAGTGGCTTCTGGGAAAATTGTTGGTGTTCTCAGTATGTTTTCTAGTGGACAGGCATGTAACCTAAAGTTTACTGCCACAGTGTGCAGTGCTCAGCAGAAAAGCAAGCAGCTGAGTCATCAGGGAGACAGTGACTTTCTCAATGCTGACTTTTTCCAAGTCAGACTTGAGGCACTGAAGGGAAAACAAACAATTTTCAAAACAGCTGAATACATGACTATTTATTACTCTTTATTTAGTATTCAGAGTTAGGTATCTTCCACAGTTTAAAAGGAAAGTCACTTCCCAGGAATACATCTTCTGAGTCATTGCTAACAGGTGCTCTAATTATCTTTCTGTTCAGGTAACATGCCAGATCCCATAAAGGAAACTCACCATTACCCATCTCCCTGTATTAAGAAGTGATGAATTCCATCTGCAGGTGTCTTATTTTGGACCGCAGGCTGCAGCAATCCCAACTGTTACCAGCAGCCATACCTGGAATAGCTTCTTGAAACTAAATAAATGCTCTACTCTCATGCTGCACAATTAATCACAAGGTTCATTTGACCTTATGCACTGTGAAAGAGACTACTGAACTGACACCTGTCTAATTATGTGCTTATCAACACATTACTGCTCCAACACACATACAGGAAGAATACAAGGGCAAAAACAAGGCAAGGGGAAAGCAGGGACACACACGTAACAGGGAGGAAGCAAGAGAGATAAATTACATATACTGAAATCCCTGACCTGGAATTCAATGAAACAGCTGCTACAATAAAGCTGGAATGTCATCCTTCCTAGTTTTTGTCTTCTTTACTGGTTCACTGATATTTCCATCTCAATCACAAAGAAGCTGTATTATAAACCATCACATGGAGTACTAGAAGATCTGGCCTGTTTAAAATTTAGATACTACAAGGAATGTTTATCAACATCCACTGTCTGTTCAGAATCCTCTCATAAACCACTAGCCACTGTGTACTAAAACACAGTACTTATCCCCATGCTCAAAAGCAAGAGATTGAAGAAAAAAATCTCATTGTGACCTTAAGGCATTGAGGCCAAGTTTAGCAATGGACAAAGCTTTGACTACCAGCAAGAAACCAGAAAGCCAGAGCAATAATTCTGTAACAAAGCAGCAGTGGAGCCAGATAGAGGAACTTTAAGGAACTTCAGCTGAGAGTCCTCCTGTCCTGTGGCTCATTGGACACCATTTCGCTTTCTGCATTTTTTACTTCAGTAGCTCATAAGCTAATGCCTTGCTAATAGATATGGGGAGGGGAAAATGCTGAAACATTCTATATTATTTTAAATGGCATTTAATACACACCAATTATTCTGCAGGCTCATTTAGTACCTAATACTAAAGATGCATTCATATATTTCTAGAAAGTAATATAATCTCAACACTCCTAAAGATACTCTTGCTAACAACCTTTGTGCAAGAGACCTGGAATATCACCACTAAGATGCGAGCCAATAGTGGAAACCAAATGAATTGTCACATTTCACCAGCTCCCTAGCGTGCTCATGAGCAAGAAAAGACAGCCTGTCACTGTCTTCTGCTTGCATATAAGGGAGATTTATTACTGAGATCTGATTAGGTGCTCCCCACTTTTTGCCTCTCACCAACAGTTAGCACATAGCAAATCAGGAGGATCATTGTGCCATTATTTTTCCTTTTAGAACTCTTCACCTATGGTTTCTTTCAATGCATCAACCTTAAACTGGCATCTGAAAAACTGTGCTGCTTATAAGGTTTTTCCCCCTAAGGAACAAACAGGGTTTTTTCTTCATTTTTATTATACCCCCCCTTCCCCAGTAGTTTCTAGCACATAGTTCTCAAGTCAGAACTAGTAATGAGTGAATTTTTCATGTTAAAAGTACTTCTAGGGATAGCCAAGCTGCAATGCCAAGTGCCTTGTGTTCCAGCCTGACTGGGTACCTGTGATTCCTGATGTCAGACAGACTGTCCCACACAACTGAAAGAAGCTCTGCCTTGGCTGTCGTCCCACTCAGCAAAAGCAGCATCATATAAATCAGCCATAACATCATGCTTGATAAAGTGCCACTTCCTCATTCATTTTCATCAGTAGTAAGAGCCAGTTGCACTTCAGGAAGCACACAGAGTACCACAAAAGGACTAAGTTCACTTCAGAGCTTCTCACAAAATTGCTGCAGACTTCACACATCAAGCAATGCCACTAGCCAAGAGCAGTAGTGTAGGCAATTTTGTCTCATTAGCGTCTATTTTCTCCTTGATCCCATCCCTCAAGCCAGTTTAGTTCACTTGAAGGCAGTAAGATCCAACACAGCTCTGTGTATGCCAGTTCAGAAGCTCGAATTTGGTTTTGCTTTCCTGCCCACCTTCCACATAGACTAATTCCTCGATTTCAAAGATTGACCTTTTAGACTATTTGCTTCTTATTCTGACACTGAGAAAGTGGAATGCTTGAAAAGCAACTAGTTTCAAGGAGGTACTAATGCCTCTTTCCCAGGGCAGTCAGAAGGAACCTCTAAATCAAGATTTAAAGATGCCTCCCCCTACAACAAGACACTTTCCCAGGCTCAAGGGGCAGGGGGAAAAAACCAAAACATCATTCTCTGAACAGATTCACATCAAAAAAACCTGAGCATACAAATTCCACATGTCCACAAGAGCGAAGAGTTAATAGAAACTTAATAAAAACCTTTTCCAGATAGCATATTTAGGATAGATAAACATGCTTCAGCTTATCCAGTACAAAATATTAGCATGTCTGGCTAGCAAAAGCAAAATAAGTCAGGGAAAAATGTGCTGTTTTCTAAGACTCATTGACCCCACCTGCAGAACCATTCTCAAATCTCTCACCTGGTGGACCTTCCCACTTCAGATAGGGAAAATGAAAAAAGAGAACTTGGGGGAGGGAAAGAGGAAATCAATTTAACTTTTAATATTTTTTAGATGCATCAAACATCTCAGCCATGTAGTTTTCTGAGGTTTCTGAGTGGATTCTCCTAAGTTGTATGTGGAAAAGCCTTCACTGGGTTCTCTGCATGAGCCTCAAGAAAATGCAGACAATATGACTTTGGACTTCAATATTTTTCTTTCTTAGAAAGCAGTCTTAAGAGAAAAAAGTTTAAATAAACTATAAATAGATGCTGGCAAGTTGCAAGGCTGAACACAAATCTCTGAGCCAATACAAATATTTTGCCACTCAGCTCATAAGAGTGCACAGCAGTATTCAGGTCGCCCAAACTGAACCACGGCATGGCTACACATCCTCACAGTTGGTATTGGCATTTTAATATCCATGAGGCAAGTTTATAGGCTTACTAAACCCAAAACACAGCAGACAAAAGCTTACTATAAACAAGGATGAAAAGGAAAAGATTAGAATGTAAATGACAAAGGAAGATGAGATTAAAATGTAAGGGGTACAACACAGGTGGAAGAAAATTACCACAGGCATCACATTATAACAATTTTTTTCCTGCAGATGCTGGATGGTCTAGACATACTTTCAAGCAACGTTCCTGGTAGTTCATCCCTTCACTCTGCTAGTAGTTTGACAGGATTGTAACACTACGAACAATCTTTATTATGCACTTATCTTCCCTTCCCTCCTCAACAGGGAAATCAAGTGTGTAGAGCGTAAGGTGCACTTCATATGATTTGATTGAATGATCTCCTCCTGACTTAGGAATGTGCCTCACTAACTTCCATGAAACTTCAGACACAGGAAGGGGGGAACAGTCCTTAAACATATTAATGACACTCTACAAACATTTTCTTGCTCACTGTTCGATGCCCTAGAACACGGCAAACATTAACCACTGAAAATAATTAAACTTTTCTCTACATATTCTTCACTTTTACCCCCAGTAGTAAAAATTCAGTGTTCAAAAAGTGAAAGAAAGAAAACACGGCAACCCTTGCAAGCAACAAGAATATGAAGAGGAGGCACAAAACTCTCACAATACTTTGAGAAAATAGAACTATTAAGAGGGATAGGATAGTGAAACAGGTGGCTAACAGCCCATGAAACATTTAGCCACTTTTTCCCCCCCCATCCTACTTTGAATGCAAATTAAATTTATGGTTTCTTTGGCTTAGTTTTTGAGGTCAAATATCAACTTATTAGAAGTTTCCTCTCCTAGTATATACATGTCTTTCAAAAGGAAAACCCACCAAGTCAGATGAAGGGTTTACTCACAAAGATAATTTAAATTTCTCATAGCATCAAGGGAGGGTGGTGGTTTTGGGTTTCTTTTTTTCCCCTGCCTCTTTCTACCTTCACTTCTTTAAAACAAAAAAGTAGGGGTGGGAGGAAAGCAATGTCAATATAATCATTACTGAACAGACAACTGAGGACTTTAAGATAAAGTTGCTTTAGTTGAAATCCATCGTTTTTCAATAGCAAAGCAAGCCATGTGCTTGTCTATAGTCAAAAAAAGTCTTTTGGTTTTGATAAACTAACAGAAAACCTGAATACCATTCAAATTCTTATAAAGAATCTTTAACAACAGTATTCCTTCCTGGCTAACACTGAAGTTTTTCTGGCTTTGGTTTCGTTTGCAACAAGCTTTCCCAAAAATTTTGACCTTTGTAACCACAAATTGGTTATTTTAAGTAGTACAAAAAACAGTGAGCTGGGATGGAAAGGCTGGCATGGGAGAACATGACCTCATGTGTTGCTAAAGAGCATCAAATGCACACTTCTAGCTTAAGTGACAAGATGCAAAGAGTAGGGGTATATCCAGCCACAATAACTATCCCTGACAAACCACAAGGGGCACCTCTGCCTTAGAGGAGGCACAGCTGCACAAGCTCCTCCAGGAGCAGCCACTGCACCTAACAGTTTGCCACAGGATATCCTGCAACAGCCTCAGAGATCAGTATGACCTACTTGGGCTATTGCAGGTAGGTAACACTCTCAGATCCCCTCACAGATTCATTTTAAAAGGAAGCATGTGTCAACCTGAGTTTCACATCCTTTTTGACAAGGTCATATTACCTGATGGGGCTGTGAACTGGACCATCTGCTGTAGGAAGGAGCACCAGAAGTCTTGTTGGCTATAGGTCTCTGCAAAATAAAAGAAAGGCATATCAAATATTCTCCAAAATGTCTGTCATAGACATAGCCAACTTCACCAATCTCAACCATGTAAAAGTGCCTATAGTAAAAAAAACCCACAAACCCTAAACAAAACCCTCCAGGAACCACAAATATGCTACAGTAGCATTAAAATCAGAGCAATGAAAGTTTGCTGAATTTGCAAGCAATGCTCTGTTCAGCCTTGAGCCTCAGAATCTCAATTTTCACCTTAGTTCAAACATGTCACCCAGACCACAAGGTTCAATGCTAAACCCTAACCTAAACTGGAGCTGCAAAACACTAACCCTCAGCCAGGTAATTTACTCAGATTAAGCAAACATGTTCCAAAGGGAAAAACAACTGACATTATCTATCTGGATTTGTGCAAAGGTTCTGACAACGCCCCACGTGACATCCTTGTCTCTAAATTGGAGAGATACGGCTTTGACAGACGGACCACCCAGTGGATAAAAAATTGGCTAAAAGGTCAAACTCAAAGAATTGTGGTCAATGGCTCAACATCCAAGTGCAGACCAGTGACAAGTGGTGCTTCTCCTGGGTCAGGAGGGTTGAAGGGAGGGTGCCAAGACAAAATACAGCAAAATTGTTCTTTTCCAAAAATGAAGCCTGGGTATTTTTTGAATACACACTAGATTATTTATCAACTTCTCAGGAAAAAAAAGTCTTTATGTTCTATCCCTATACTTCTCTCATCCATTTATCTTTTTTTCTAAAACACTAAGAAAAAGACTATACAATACACTTTCACATCCATACTGTATTTCAATATCATGTGTGTCACATACTGACCCTATAATCAAAGTGTCCTTGATATTGCAATAGAGCCAATGCAATATGGGGTCTAGTAAAACTCCACCAATTACTTTAATATACATTATCCCTGGCTTCAGAAATGATAACATCAACTTCAGTACCATTTATTCCTTGTTTAGGCTAGAGCCTAGCATAACACAGCACCTCCAAACCCAATCCTTGGTTACATGAATTTGGTATTTCTCAAAAAACCTAAAACACCAGACGCAACAGCCAACAGCCAAATTTCTTGCAAGCATATCATTACTACACGGTGTAAGTTCAGGTATTACAAAAACCTCATGACAACAAGGCTATTCATATCAGGAAGCCCAGGTAGGTTTTGAGTTTGTTTCTCATGAGATCTGAATTGAAACAGGCTCACGATACAGACATGAGATGCTAATTTATTAGCACACTATGTTACCAGCAGGATGCTAACAGGGGGTCAGATTCATATTTGAACCATATGGACATAAATTTTGCTAAAAAAATGCAAGTAAGACAATCCATGTGAGATTAATACCACAATGTAGTATGCTCTTTGTAAGTATGAAAATAAATAGCTTATGGCTTTTAGCACCCAAGGATATAGTACATTTCTACGCCAATTATAACCACTAGGATTTATCCATCATTACATATTCTAAAGCTGGCATGCCATACCCACTAATAAGAAACAGCTACTGCTGTAATTGTGCTTGTGCTAGTCTACCAAAAAACAGTTATTTTACAAATTTAATTAATAGCATAAGGAATAGTGCATTTAGCTGCTCCTAGACACCCTTAGAAGGACAGGCTACAGATATACCATAAAACAGAATACTACTTTCTTTTGATAGAAGAGACAAAGTACATGCAATGCTGATTTCAGCCTTAGAAAACCTCATGAAAAGTATCTCCATCTGCTTCCGAAGAATGACTGGTCAATCTATAAACAACAAGTTGAATAATGAGATAGCTGGAGTGTTTTTAGAAGCATCTGGAAGTTGTTTTCCAGCAAGATGCCTTTCCACAAGCACCACACATCTTTCTTAATTTATATATAATGTATGTCTGCCTTTAGTATCGTCCAATAAAACTGTATATTCCTTCTGTCTAAACTCATAAATATCAGTCTTGGGTTTCATTACTTACTCCAATACCTGTTACCTTTAGTAGGCACATTTCCTTTACAGCAACCACTCTTTTGAACTCTTACATCTCAGTTTCAAGGACATCCAAAAGATAAACATCCCACAGAGAAAGTGTACTGCAATATTACAGAGAAACAGGCAAAACCTTTCCAGGACAGACACCCAGCAGACAAATATGTCTAAAGACAAAAGCAAATAATTTTTATTTTTTTTTAAACTTTACAAACAAGAAAGGACTAGAGTTTCAGAAGTATTTCTGAAGCTGACCTCCATCTTTCAATTTGATTATGAAGTCGGCACTTTAAAAGACAAAACTCTCCAGTGCAAATAATAGTATAAATGGTCTAAGATCAGCATTTACTCCCCCTGTCTTTCCAAGTGTTTCTTTTTCTCTGTTCACAGATCAAGAACCAGGCTCACTTGCTAGTTCTGGGGCAACCAAACTACTAGGTTGTAGAGCAAAGACTTACACTGCTCACACAGAGAAACTTCTGTAGCTTTTATATCAGATTATTTGGAGTAAAATCTGAAATAGCTAGAAAACACTTTCATCTGAGGTTCTCTCCAAGTTCTAATAGGCAATAGTTAAAAACAAAGAAAAAAACCCACTAGAACTGAAGGCCAGACCACTACCCCTGCTCATCCCAACAGTTAAAATATCTGAGGCAAGTGAGTTAAAAAGTTATGCATGATCAAACTCCAAACACACACACTCCCACTCTTGTTTCACTGCAGTCAGAAGAAACTGGAAAACCACCTACCTCCAAGAATATGACTCTTCACACCCAGCAGCCAGGGTCTCAAGCTAGACTACGTCTTCTGCTGGCTGAGTAGCTTTTGTATACAGCTTGTGCCACAAAGGAAACCTCAAGGTGTTCCTCTTTACAAGGTATCTTCACCAGGGATAACACAGACTGCATTAACCCTTTAAGCCATATCCTTTTTTCCAGTTAAAATCACCTCCAAAATCACTCCTTTTGAGAAACATTTAAGGACTCTCCTACTAGCACAACAAGCACTTAAACACAAGCCCTGAACATAAACTTCTCCTCTGGTCTTGCAGGGTTCCCTCACAGCACCACTGAAAACTTTAAACCAAGAAGGTCTCAACTACCCCAAGACCACCAGCAAGAACAAAGCCCCCCACCCACTTAGCTAATTTTATAACCAGCCCTTCTACTTTCCCAGCTCATTTCTACTCACTACCAGCTGCCTCTCAAAAGGTACAGAAACCCCTCCCAACTATTAAGAACCTAATTAGCTCTCGCTGCACTAATTACCTGTTTGTCCAAGCTGTTCCTTATGTCCTTGACCTTTCTTCTCATTTCCCCCACCTGTGAAGAGAGGTTAAACTCACTCAGCTGTAGGTGATCAGCAGTTGATTAAAAGCCCAATGAACTTCTGCTGAACATACTAGAAATGTATAAGAATCACAGCAGACTGTACTTCTGAAGGCAATAAAACTGGAAATGTGCATTTTGGTATTTGGGATGGAAGTTGGGGAAAAGTTGGTAAGGAAAGCTCATGGTCTGCACACTGCTGCCCAGACAGGAGTCAGGATGAGAGGAAAAAAATCTGATGTGGATTCAGGTGCAACATTTCAAGTCACACAGCCAGATCCCAGCCTGAATGTGAGGAAGACTGATGAAACATCAGACTTCCTCCAAATCCCAGTGAGAGCAGGAAAAATAGTACTTTCGTAGTGGTAAAGTGGCACAGGTAAAAGAGCAAATGAAGCAGTGCATGTGCAAAGAGTGCATGTGCTATTTTATATGCAATTCACAGGAAAACTGTTTTCTCAGAAATGTTTTTTCCTGAACATATAGATAACATAGCATGAAGCAATAATAATAAAAAAAAACAAACAAAAACTGCTTCTAGGAGAACATATGGAAATTTGAGTATGACTCAACAGGAGAGTTCATAAAAATGTGTTGTTATCTCATTCTTGGGTGAAGGGCTTAGTGACTGTACGCAATACAAGCCAAAAACATAAACAATTCCTCAGTCAGTCAAGGAGAGCTTCAACGTATGGCCACATTCCAAAATTATGAAGAAAAAAAAACAAACCATGGCACAGAGAAGCAATTACAAGTGTGATTATTCTGACAGTATTTCTAAAAGCAAAAAATAATTTATACTCTGATAACAAAACCAAAGTTTACAAATAGTTTCTACACCCAAATAAAATTATCAAGTCTTCCGATGAGCATGGCAAGTTATCCATTAGCTTGAAAAGTATCTTAGGATGGGGTGAATTACTGTCTAGAAATACCTGTCTCTTTCCATCCATTTACTGGAGAGAAAGGCTAAGTCAGCCACTTTAATTGAGACATCTGACTTGAGATGGTTAATGTTAGGTGAAATTAAATTTACCTACAGTCCCTTTTCTTCTTCCTACCAAGAGACCTCAGCAATTTGTCCTCTTCTAGTGTTTAAAGGGGTATTATAGTAGTAAATTTTCTAGGTAAACAAGGTACTAGTGAACTGCCTTATGAACTCCTACAAACTGTGTTCATCTTTAAAATGCAGCACATTGGTAAAGACATTAAGTACTGTCTTGCCTTTCAGGAATTAGTGAGAATTTTTTGGCTGGGCAAGAAGGAGAGGAAACGCTTTTATTTATAAATAGAGAAAATATGATATGGAGGTAAATGGAACATCATCATCATCATATCAACATAATGCTAAACAATAATATCAAAATAATTATTTTCAGAGAAAAAGTACTTAGACTTATACCTGTAATACTTTGAGAATACAGTTATAGTTACATGATATACATGACAAACTACCTATTCCTGGGCTCTTTGGTTTCCTGGCCTAAAATCTGCTGGCATTCCGCAGCTATCTTTTTTACCAGTTTTATTGGAGATCTTACTTATTTAAAGATTCCAGCTGTTTATGCAAAGGAAGACATCAAACTGAGGATATATTTTCCACTGTCCACTATCTACATTACTTGTTTCCTAATATTTGCTATGGATTTTCCCTGATTTTTTTCCTAAATTCAAAAATTCATTTGCTGAACAAAGTAATAGAGACATCTGACAACTCTGAAAGATAATAAGGCACTGAAGTTCTTTCCTTGGATTTTGCATTCGTTTTTTCATGGAGTTTTGTATACCTGTGACTTTTGCAAAGAGGGACCAATAATGTTATATTAAAAAGAAACAACATTTAATGGATGTTTATTGTGTGATACAGGCCTTTAAGTTTACTCATTTATTTTATTTTTTTCACAGCACAAATTTATGAAGAGAAACACGACTGAAAAATAAAGTTTTACCTTCTCATACTATAAAGGGCTATAATATCTTTTATGACTCTCCAGGAATGAATAATAGGTGAAGTCCTTTTGACACTAACCATAGCAGACTGGAGCAGCAGAGAACGGGTTTGTGAAGTATTGAGTTTTGGGTTTTTTTTATTTTATTGAGCTTATTCCACAACAACATAGAAAATCACAAGTTTTTCATTTCTACATATGAGTTAAACAGAAATGGCGACAACTTATCTGATTCTATCTGATCAAAAATGGTTCTTAGAGGAATTACAGAGTCTGAATTTGAACCAGTGATATCTCATGAAACAACATAGACTTCATGCCTACATATCAGTCCATACCTGTCTCTGTTCCAGCTCCAGACACCCTTAAGCCAAGCTGATTCTCTGTGTGAGGTAAGACCTCACACACGTAATAATACTAAATCCTTTACAGCCTCTTCCTTACAAACATCATCTCAAAGGATCAGAGGAGTCAGCTCAGTGGAAAGGGTATCTCTGTGCTTCCAATCTGGTATCACACCTGGCTCCATGGGGAGACAAACCCCACTAAAGCCTGCTCATTACAAATGTGCTGCTCACCCATGAAGCCATTTTCACTCCTGTGCCATAAATATACACAATTTCTTGTTCCTTTCAAAACCTCATCCCATTTTTCAACAACACCAATCCTATGCTGGAAATTCATAGCTAGTGCCACTCTGGACATAAGACAAAACAAATTCCAAATACTTTAAATACCCGTGGTTTCTACAAAAATATACAAGTTAAAAATTCTTCAAAACTACTGGGAAAACTGTCTTCTTTCTAGTGAGACTAGCCCTACAAAATTCAAGAGAGATGAATTTTTATTTTATTTTTCTTTTTTCACTCCCATTTAGGAAAAATGAGGAGAGAAAAGGTTGATAATTAGAGTAATAACAGGAATGTCATTTCATTACAGCTATGCAGCAGTTTTTACCATGCAATGGTGACCGTTGCTGATCATGGGATTAGGACACAAAATTAAACGTAGTGATGTGGACAGCAGTGGAATGATGGTATGTGACATGACAATATGGTCTTTTCTTCCATGCAAAGGGCACATGACGCATTCTTCAGCTAGCTTGGCAGCTGAGTGAATAGCATATATCAGAGTGACATCATTGTTTTGCAGTGATGAGATGATGCAGGGGAATCACCATATATGTTGTCCCGCAAAAGTGCAAAATCAAGAAGAAAACATTAAAAAAGCAGTCGATCTGGGTAAAATGGCAGGAAATAAAATGTAACAGAGTTACAAGAGGTAAAGTTTGTAAGTAATGAAATACATTTATAAGTTGTGTATGAAAAAAGTGCACAGTGGGAAAACAATCTTTCCTTAATACTGTTACACAATGTCATTAGGGATTACTTCCTCTAGCTTACAGAAATCAATGTTATGACAGGAAGAGACAGAGCAGGAGAGATATTGACTGAGCTGTCAACCATAGAAGTACATCTCTCTGAACCTCTGGGTTCGGGCTTTGATGAAGCAAATGCATTCAGTAGACGCTTTTATAGGAACTCAGGCACTCGCTCAAAGTACTCTCTTGCATTTTATATCCATTGTCTACTCTTGATCATCAACATAGTGACTCATAACTTTTGAGGTAAAATTACCAAAAGAAGTCATCTATGTAGTAGAAGTCATCTATGGCTCACCCCTTCCGTGGATTCTTGACAATAACAATTTGACATGGACTCTGAAACATGATGTAAGTCTTGTCATGACACTGTGATTTCCTCTCTTTTTTTCTTTGTCCACTGCTGTTCACCAGTTTAATACAGACATTAAGGAAGGGAACAAGAAAACTTATAGACAAAGCCAGGATTGAAAATATCCTCTCTTCAGAAACTCTCGACACTTACCAACCTAGAGTTTCATGTTAAAAATACTCCAACCCTTCACTATATGACCTCCCATATCCTACTTGATTGTTAAAACTTATTAATAATTAATGTATTTGACATTTCAAAGTTTATGTTTAAATGGTGATTAAGTCCACAAGCATGTTATATCTCACAAATCAAATAAGGACTGATATTAGAGCCTGCACTATCCATCTCAACCCACACCTTAGCAGAACTGACTGATCAATCTTGAGCCAACAATACTGTAGCCATTAATTCCTTCTGTATTGATCAATGAAAATGCAGTGTATTTGAATCACAAAAAAAGCTGAAAAAGAATTACTGTTGGTGAGAAGCAATAGTATCTTTCTTAGGAGATGTAATATGGTGAAAAAACTTCTCTATGGATATGATATATACCCCATGATTTGCTGTGCAGTCAGCATTTTCATCCAAAGCCAGAGAGTTTGAAGATAAGCTGCAAAGAGATCGAGGAACAACCTTCAAGTCTTCCAGATGGAGTTGACATAAACTTGGCGTCTTTATCCCATAAAATGTACAAATAAGAAATAGTAAGAAAGTCAAAGACTTGGAAATTAGATAAGGTGGAGAAATCATCTCAGTTTGAGAGAAAAAAAAAAGAGCAAAAAATATGGAAACATTCAATGCTTTGAGGTCAAGAACTCTCCCAAGCAGAGAAGGTAGGGGGGCACAGTACAGCCATATGAGAGGTAGCGTAGTCAGAAAGTGGCTTTCTAAAACTTAGTAGCTGCTTCTGTGGAAAAAAGACTATGAGCTAGGAAATACAGTATTATGTTGAGCAATCAGCATTATTAGCAATCGGTAATTTAAACGACCAGTCAGGGAACACAAGAGTACTGATATTGCCAGGAGACCCACTCCTAATGAAAGAATGCACAAGGAAATATAAGATGCATTATCAGAGGCACGTGGAACATGACATCTTTTATGTGCTTTGGACTCTCACCATTTTCCTGAGTAAATGAAATGCTGGGGCACAAGGAGGTGTGGGGGAAGAGGTCATAGCACAAGCCTGCCAGGGTTCAAGAAGAATTTGGACAACGCACTCAGGCACACAGTGTGATTGTTGTCCTCTGTAGGGCCAGGAGTAAGACTTGAATGACCCTTGTAGGTCCCTTCCAACCCTGAGTACTCTATGATTCTATGAAATAAACAGTCTTGGTTATAGCAGGTAGTGGAATGGGATTGGTTTTGTGGGACTGAAAGATGGGGCTTTCTTCAGAAGTTTGCATAGGTCTGCAGTAATGGAATGAATGTTGATTTGAGACAAAGGAATAACACCAAGAATGTAAAGGACATTCACTGTAATGAGAGCTGTTCTCTTTCAGCAGCTATTCTGAGAAAGATTATCTGTCCCATTATTATAGCAGACAAGAAATACGAAAAGTGACCCAGAATTTTTAAGTAATATCAGGTTGGAGATATTAAAAGATAAAGTGACTGCACTGAAAACCGACATTAAGTAGGAAAACTTCAGAGATGCATTATAGAGAGTATCAAAAATATTAGAGGAGCAAATACAAGTATAAAAACAATGGATGCTCTCATAAAGGCATTGAGGGATCTATTTTATTGATGTTCACCAAAGAAAATAACAATTCAGAATTATGCTTACATTGAAGATTATAATAAAACCAGAAAAGAGAAGGGCCTTGAAAATGCAAAAGACAATACTGCAGAAATTGAAGTAAAAGATGGTATACAGGAGATGGAATAATCAGAATATTTTACATGTGTTTCAGTACTGGGAGGCAAGGGCATGAATCATGAAGGTTCAGTAAAGTATAAAAATAAAAATCTTCATTTGCAAACAGTGTCAACATAGAAAGGTGGAGGAGGTACTGTAATCATCTCTTTAATGGTGAGAGATAAAAGTGAACAACAAAAGATTATTTGCTAGATAAAGGAGTCATTCTCAGACAGATAAAATTTTTAAAGTATTCAAAAGGCAATTAGATAATCAGGAAAAATGCTGGTAATTCCTGCTAAATTATTAAGACCTGGATGCAATAATCTTATTCAAATTTTTTACAGGCTAATTTTGCAAACATTCCCTAGGAGTAGAAAGTCACATTTACAACTTCAAAATAAGGATGTATTGGAAATGTGGGAGTTATTTGTACGTTTCTTCCCATTTCAACCTCAAAAATCCAGTCTATGTACCTTTTACAGACACATACTCTTTAAACAGAGGAAACAGTTAGAGATAGCAAGTATTGGTGTCTGGCAAAGAGAATGATGTTCCCTCCCAAGACTAGTCACAAAAAATGAAAACAAGCAATCAATTCCAGTTAGGTGTTGTCTAAAGGGAAAACACTGATATAAATACAATTAAGGTGTCATTTCTTAGAGGATTTAGGAAGAATAATCTGGTAGGTCTTTGGCCAGCAAGGAGAGGATCCGACATCCTAGAAGAGAATAGCACTAGTATGCAACTGTTATGTAGAAAGTTAAGCGCTTTCTAAGCAGGGAGACTAATGAATTTCTGTTCTGTTTCACAGCAATCCAGTGCTAAAGTGGGAAGAGGAAGAAGCCCCATACTTTTCAGCCTGGTCCAGTCATTGGGAGAGTCTGGGGTTGGAAGGAGCAGAAGCAATCTGCCCCTTGACTTCTGAGCAAATGGCTGCTGTAGGAAAGACAAGGTAGGACGAAAGGGTATTTTTGGATCAATGGCCATGAATGAAATTCAAGGATTGTAAAATCAGGTAAATAGCTGTGTCATGATTAGATCTTGAGCTAGTCTTCTGTCGAGCAATGACATGAGGTTGCAATGAGTTTGGTAGCTTAAACAGCTGTACAAGTTTATGAGAGAAGGAAATTCAACTATTTGCTACTTTGAACTTAATGACAAAAAGGGAATTTTCCTTGTATATTTATTTTCCTTAAAAAGTCCCTAAAATTCAACAAATTAAAAAAGACATCATTTTGCCAGATTAGCACTGATATTGCCTAATCATCAGCTGAGAAGAGACGCTGACAAACTGAAGGGGTGACATAGTACTGCAGTTTGACTGTAGTCAGTGCGAGCATAATATAACTAGCATGGGTGACAGCCACTGTGACTGCGATGTGGTACAAGGTTTACTACCTGTCAGCCACCACAGCAAGCTTACTGGGCTGCTGGGTACATAAAATGATCTCATTTTGTTGCAGACACTTCCAGAGAGAATTGCTAAGAAAACAGTTAGCTGACTGTTTCACACAGGACCCACAGCCCCACTGTGAGTGCACAAGCAAAGTGTTGGATGGGATTTTTACAGGGGGATTCTAGTAACGCAGGTAACACTTTTGCAAACAGTATGTTGTTTATGTAAACGCTGTGAAACCCTATACCTATTGTCTCCACCTACCATCCTTTTGAAGCAGTACCAGCTTTTAGGTTCTCCTCGTTCGGAGCCCCTGTGCTTGCTGCCTGTGCTCGGTGTGCACTCCTTCTCCCCCACGCCTGTCACACAGCCTAAAGCCCAGCCCTACAGAAGCTGAGACAGGCATTCAAATTTGGCTGTCCCTGCAAGGGGAGAGGTGCAACACAGTGGCTGGAGCAGCAAGAACTGCGAAAATAACATCACTCCAGTGTTTTCAAATGCCCCTCCCTGCAGTGTGATCAAGGCACACCAGAGCAATAAATTCTTCTAAGAGCCCTTAAATCTATCACACTAATTGCAAAATGTGGAGTAGACATTCATCTTCTCTGGTAACATGGCAATGCATAACTTTGCTTAAGATTTTTTTTTAAAATATTTTCTTATGATTAAAATATAAAAGAAAAGAAAATGTAGCATCACTCTACTTTCAGGCTAATGCCTCTTTTTCAAGAGGAGTTCAGCATGAAAAAAAGATTAGCAGGACTGTCAACAGAAGGGAACAGATATTTTCACTGCTCTATTCTTAGCATTTAAGAATGAATGTAAATAGCATTTACTTATAGACTGCACAAAGAATAAACAACATCCATATTTCCAGCAATTTCCTAAAAACATTCTCTTGAAATTTCTTTCTAGAAATATCACAGCAAGCCTCCATTCCTTTAGCACAGAGAGTAAGTGAAATCGGACTGTATTTTATCAGAGAGGTCAAATATTTCAAATAATAGTATTCTTTGCAGTTGGTTGAAAAATATATTTGAAAAGAAACTTCAAGGAACACGCAGGGAATAATGAGAGGCAAACTTGGGATTGTGAGCTTGTCCTTTGTAAATTTGTTTAACATACACTAAGCTTGCCAAATTAAGAAAATTCCAAGTGCATTAGGAAAGGCTGCCCTCTTCAGACAAACTTAATAAAAGGTACCCAGAAATTCTAAGCATCTTGAAGTAAGAATGTGGTGAAATTAACTGTGCAGTGTAGTATTAGCATAAAATCAACTTTCTGCCTAATAACAATTCGTTATGACATATAGAAATGTGCTTCTTGTCATTAGCTACATATTAATGTGTGCTTCTTTAGACACACTACAGATCCATTGACACATTTTCTATAAGGCTGTTATAAATTTCAGGTATATGCTGAAATACAGACACATAATTAAGAACTCTGTTAAGTCTGAGCTTTCCCTATGTCATGTTTTCTGTTATATGGAAAAATCACACATTTTGCAGTACTGAATTTCTACCACAGAGGACTTTTCATCAAACATGATAAAATGGCATTTTTATTCTACCAAAATTTGGGGTTTTGATATATTTTGATCTCTAATATTCCAAACTGGTGAGTGAAAAAATGTTTTTGTCATCATGACTGGTGTTTTATATTTGATGGATATTTTTAATTTATTGTCTCTGAATCTTTCATGAACACCAAGGGGACAGCTTACTTAGACAGAAAGGTATTTTGTCTTTTCTTCAGTATTTGACAACTGAGTGTCTTCACAGGTGAAATTGCATCACACCAGGTGGCAAAACACAAGGCCACCAGGTATTTTCATGCTGAATATCATAAAATTTTCATAAGAAAGTCTACCTGTATGAAGTAAATAACTGTATCTGGCTTAAAAACTGTAAATAACAGCTTCCAATTTATCGGGGAAGGTGAGGTGGAAATAAGTATTTTTAGAGATGTTTCGTTTGAAAACTGAAAGCTGTATCATAGAATCTTCCGAGAAGACCCATAAATATAGATTATAGCCCACAATACCAAACCTGATACTTATCTATCAAAAATTTTTGAGTCCTTTAACAGGACCTGGGGCCACAAGGCAAAACAGCCATTAACTCTCAATATAGACACCTAAAGTTCTCCAGAACAGGGAGCAGAGATGATGCTACTTAAAGATGCTCCTAGTGACAGAAGGATAGAAGAGATTTAGCTGCCAGCTTGATGGAAGTCTTTCCATTCATCTTTAGACAAGGCTTTTTTTCCTGCTCTTCAGCAACGCCTCCAATGTCATGACGTCTCAGGAGAGGAAGCCTAACTGCCCAGTAAGTTTTTGACTGCGATATAGCTCTTTTTCTTTGCAAAACACCTTTTTTGGAGGGGTCTCAAAGCACTTGCTCTAAGAATGATAAATCCAATTCATTCTATATTCTGCTCCAAAATTGGAATCGAGTTTCCTGCCTCCTTTACCACATCACACAGGCTTTCTGGACAACAGGGAATTTCATCTTTAAATGTCGCTTTCCACAGACAGTCTCTTCAGCCTCTGATACAGGCAGCATTTCTAAGGTCACTTTAAGACAAACCCCACAGTCTTAACTTTAACCATGTGAGGAAGTTCCTCTGAAGACCTCTTTTTTTTTTTTCCTTCAATAAAATAGGATTCAGTTTAAAATGTACTTTAAGTTAAGAATTACTTAAATGCTTTGTTGAACTGGGGCCTGAAATGGGACTTTAATTTCCTTAACAACTCTCAATATACCATTCCTAGAATAAATGTAGGAAAACCAGACTTTCTGAAAAAATGTGTCTCTTGGGTGCTAGTACAAGCAAGTTATTGAGCAGTTAAATAATGCCAAACTATAAATCTCATATCTACCAACACTTATCCATCTGTCTTACCAGTATGCTAAGGAGCAGGTCTTGTTTAAAGACTGAGATGTTAGAGCTGGAAATGAATATTTACCTTTTAGTCCCTCCCTGTACTATGGTATTCAGTTTCATGTATAATTGATGGGCTGAAATTTTAAGATAGACTGAGTAAATAAATTATGAGTATTCAAAATACCACCTGTTTGCCAATAAACTCCTGTTATTCTTCACACTGACTCAGCCAGCTCTTGTGTTGCTATCTTTATTTATAAGAACAGTATTTTCTGTGATTTTGCAGTATACACTTACTATAATGATTTCAGTGGAAATGATTTCAATGGCAAACATAACCATATGACCATGATTTTGTAATAATCAAAACACAGTACAGTTTTGTTTGTGTGTTTTCCCTTCATTCAATTGAGACATAGTATAAAAGAAACACATATTAGTTGAATACCAACATTTTATACGCTATTGCTAGTTCTTGCACAATAGAATTCCTGAGAACTGTGCTGTAATTCTTTCCTGCAGTGAAACACAGGGGTGTCCACATTGGCATTGAATTTTCTTACACTGTTAAATTATAAGGCTGCCTGTACTATGAAGAGAGATTGGGTTATGAATTTTCCAAAGTGACAGATTCCGTTATATAAACCACTGGTGAGTCTGGGAATGCCACTCAACATTTTCAGCTTTGGAACTAATGTTATTCTACTTTTTCCCCATGAGAAAATTAAAAATGTTCACGATTTTGCTGTAAGCAGTGCAGTTCCCATGACAAAGTCACATCCCTGGGAAAACCCCAAGTCTTCCTTCCAATGGTGGGTGTACAGGGATACAATTCTGACCTGACAGCCATGCACCTGTTGTGATTTATTGAAAAACACAAATAAGGATCCTAAAATTAAAAGGCTGCTTGACAAGATAGCCCCAGCATAATTCTTGTAAAAGACAAGGCTAATGGACTTGAAAAAAAAATAGAATAAACAGTTTTTGTGGAATGCATTATAAGCCTCCTCTTTGTAAAAATGCTGTGTTTTTCTCCCATGCAAGCCTTTCCATTTCTTTCAGGCCCACGTGGGTGAGAGGGCTAGTCAGGTACGTCCTCTGTCTGTCAGTATTATGGATGTGGCATCAAAAGTGAACTGTGACATAACTGTTTGATACCAATTACAAAAGTTAGTATCATCTTCTTACACAATTTACTTCATTCAGTGTCAAACTGTAATCAGAGCCTCCTGGGTCCTTTCAGGACTTCATAAACTAACTTGAGTGGTAAGGACTCTTCTATCTACAGCAACTTTCAAAAAAAAAAGAATTTGAACAGGTAAATGAACACAATAAAATTTAGAAACATGACAAATGAAAGTTTGCAATGTGATAAAAGAGAAATTCATATTGAAAAATTAGAGGAAGCCAGTGCAAATTCAGATCCAAGACAAATATTGCTGATTTCCCTTAAGTAAAAACAAGAAAGCAATATTTGTCCCCAACATTGGCTGATAAATTCACTCAAAGAAATACAGTTTGATTTTGCCTCTCTCCTTTTTCTAGGCAAAAACCATTAACATAGCAATGCTATTATTCCAAATCCTGAAAGCTTCACAGTCCTCTCAGATACTTAACCTTCAAACTTTTAACAAGCAAATGAGGGAAGTGAAGATCTAAATACCCTGGCACTTGATTTCAGGAAGTCAGGTGTGTGGGAAACCTCACTCTCATAGACTCAAACTACAAGTTGTCTGCAATATCGCTGTAAGAGATGAAGCACAGAAAAAGAACAGTTCTTCCTGGGATGTGTCACCAAAAAAAAATTATGTTCTTGGAAAAAAAACAAAGATGGAAATGAGAGGACATTCATTAAAAATGGAAGCAATTGCTCAAGATAGTTTTACCATACCTAAACACAGTGTAAATCCATTCAAGTCATTGGAAGTGGGCAGGGACAAATGACTTTAAAATTTAAACTGGCTTTTCAGATTGAACACAGAAAAGCCATCATTTAACCTACACAACCTGTTTAAGTTCAACCAAAAGATTCATCAAACAAGGGCAGAGATCCAGCAAGCCCCAACTAGTCTTTCACCAGGTGTACAGAAGAGTTTCAGATCCACAATATCAGTGGGATGTTAAGCCGAGTTCTGTGTCAGGGCACTTGGCTGGTGAAATATAGTCTATGGTTGAAGCAGGACAGGTTTCCTTGTGACATAAACGTTGTATCCAGTATGATATGTATACATTGTGCACTAATGGTTTTAACAACAGAACTTCTACATTCCAGTGGGTGTTTAGGCACACTGTACTGGGAACAGTTCTGTCCTTGGCCAACACAGCTTATTGCAGCTCTTTCGGAGAAACAGCCTCTTCCAGTTGTGTCACAGTGGTCTGATGTCAGATTTTGTAAAACCCCTTAGGTCCAACTTTGGTACACCAACATGGGATCATTATATAGGTTGGGACTACTCACAGATATGAAGACTGAAAGAGGCCTTGGCAAAACAATCACTGAAATCACATTTGGCCTGTGCTCTTGTAACTTAAAGCTGAGATTTTTCAAATTTCACCAGCAGATGAACACGAAAAGCCCCTTCATTCCTTTGAAGAAGCCAGTCTGAAGCTGTAATGAGCCTGCAAATAGTGATTAGCATTTAAAGTGGCACCCTCAATAATAAAATCTTTGTGAGCTACATTCTCATTCTCTGAAAGTGAAAGAAACTTCACATTTATCTCACAGGAGTCTAACTTTGCTCTCATTCTGCTAAATAGGAGGTCACAAGGTATCAGTTCCAGTGAGTTGCTGCTATAGGTCTTCATGTAAGATTTAATTCTTGACATTTAATTTGCAAGCTTTCTGGAGGCTGTAGTTTGTGGCACCCTGCCCTGTTCCCTTCCAGCCTGAAGAGCCAGGCTGTGGGAGGCTGTAGTGAAACTTTTCTACTCCAAAGAATTGCACCTCCTTCCAAGCAGAGATGAACAACCACATCTCAAGTTCCCATTACACTCAAAAATCCTACTCCCCACATCTGGAATGTGACAGAGTTATGGGGCTGTGAGGGTCTTTGTGGTATGCTCTGCCCCACTCCTACCAGCTGAGACCAAGTCCACGGCAGCCACTTACAGTTCAGCTCAGCCTTCAGCAAAGTACTTAATCAATAAATGTTGTACACGGCTAGTTAAAAGCACACGGGAAGGATTTATCCTGACATCTGACTGAAGCTTAGTAACACCAAACTAGTAAATGAAGAAACCTTCAGCCAGATAAAAATATCTGAATCCACAAGTGGGGAAGCGTTCAAATATCAGTAAACTCTCATTCCTATCTGCTTCTGTGGAAGTAGGTGTTAAGCAGAAATGCCTAATGGAAACAAACCTAACCTGGGCAGGCTCTTTCAGGAGAGTAAATAGACAGAAAAGTCTCTTGATGCCCATGTAAACGCCATTACCTCTCTTTCTACCTTCTGCCGCAGCCCACACAAGGACGTTGGTCAAACAGTTCAGAGAAAAGGGCAAGCACAGGCTTAAGAGCTGTACATTCCCCAGAGAAGACCTCCTCAGCTCTGATTTTTGAAAAGCATAAAGACTCTTACTTTTCTGCAGTAATCTTGAAATCTGTTCTATTTTCTGTGCTTGACTATAGAAACCCTTTCTGAAGTCCCTGAAAGAAAAATATTAAGCAGAACACCCAAAGTTTTTCAAATACTGTAGCGCTCGAATCCCTTCCTGCCACTTGGTGACACATAGCAATTTCAAATTACTGAAGCTCTTAAATTAAGTGCTTAAATTTGAAGCTGATCACCACTCTGAACATATGAATTGTACAGCTATCTGAGCTATCAAAGCTCTTCAATTTAGTCTAAGCAAGTCATTTTTGGAAGTGATAAGGGAGTCTGTGATTGCCCAGTCTGCACTGATTTAAGGCTTCTCTTCAGTTTTCTGTTCATTTTTACAAGTATTTGAGTGATTCTGCTAGCTTATAGGAAGATTGTGCTGAACACATTTGAGCAAGTTGGAGGGTACATGTGTGACTTCAGGAGTCTTATCAAAGCAGGTAGTTTTACCTAGTTCTTCAACAGTTGTGTGGATATAAAAATTGAACACCCATATCCATTTTCAAAGTCTTCAATTCACTTAATAGACAATGTACAATTTTCTGAGTGCACTGAAAATGTCATTGCTTTGTAGCTACAAATTGAAACCTATAATGCTCATCTCCAGGAAGCAATCATTAATGCCTTTTTTTACAGTACAATATATTTAGTCTTGCAATTTTGGCACACAGTGCCTTTTGAAAGTATTTTCTTAAATGAACTAGTAACAGCTAGTTACCCTCTGTAATATATTACTCAGTTATGAAACAGTTATATTCCATACACAAACCTTTTATAGCTGCAAGGACTACAGAAACACAAGAGATCCTTAAACTCTAGCATCATTCTTTCCCGTGCCATCCAAAGTAGCTTAGGGCCAGAATGAGGCCTTGCCAGTTGGTTTTTTTTTCTAATTTGGACAGCTTTCTACTTATTCCCAGAATTGTTAAATATTGCACTATTTCCCACACTGCATAAAGTTCAATTAGACATTCTTTCTATGGGCCTTTTTCTTGTGCTCCTCCAACTGCCCCATGGCAGATCTGTCGTGGCTGATGCTCTGCTTTGATTCACAACTCCCAGCAAATATTTCCCATTTTCTTTTCTGAATAGCATTAATGATAAAGCATAATTATCTGAAAACTCAGATGAATTCTAGTATTTGTTCTAAATTAATTCCACTTAATGCCTAGTCTTTTTAAGGCACTCTCTTTATCTATCACAGCAACTTCTGAGTTTTGTCATTGAGGCTTCCAGTTGTAGACCCTTGAAAATCAAGTCTCTTTTAAGTAGAAGCACATTTTGGCTCTTTGACAGCATATCCTTTTATACCTTCTAACTGACCTATAAGCTATTGCAAAAGACGTGCATTACCACTCGTATGTTCTGCCTCCTAAAGTAACATGTGAGCTGGGACCTGGGGGTGGTTCTTGCTGCAATATCTGTTGTTTACTTAGATCTGATTTATTACTAACTCATATTTATGATGCTAAACTGTTTGAACTACATGGAGGGAATTGTTTTTGCCATTTTGAAGACTTCTGCAACCAGCAAAATCTGATTCCAGCCTACTGCTTCTGAGTCATATGATGTTTGTGCTGTATCCTCCTATTTTTTCTTTTAATGGCCAGTCAAATACCAGAGGTGAGATAATACAACCCTGCTTGACATTTATCTATTATCAAATCATTCACTCAAGTTTACATTGATTTAACTGTGCACGCTGCCCCTTGATAAAATTATTTTTATTGGCACACTGTGATACATGAAGATGTTTTAGAGTAGTTTGCAAAGAAAACTGTCACGTGATTTCAGAAAAAGTATGATGGGTTTTTTGAAAAGGTTTTTTGATGATCCCTTGAATAATTAAACCTTGTGGGAAAAACCAGTTGACAAGTTAATTTTCCAAGTCAAAGTCCAGGCTTCAGCTCACCCACTTGTTTCATTTCGTTTTATATGTCAATTTCAAAGAGTTTGCCTGTCACTGGAAGAAGTCAACAATCACAGTTGCTTCGTTTGCTAATTGCTATGAATTTTTACATCTCTGTCCTTTGATTTTTTTGCTACAATGCTGCATTTCCTGTTCTGTGGGATTTTCCTAGTTCCTTGCTTTGCAGAGGAGTTCAGTAATTTATCAGCCATCTTGTCATAAGCCTTTCCCTTGCGGTACGAGCTTCACCTGAAGATTTCTCAACTTTCTAAATATTTATCACATTTTTCTGCTGTACCTGTAAAACAAGTGCCATAACAGCAATTTCAGAGCGGTCAAAGTCTTAATCAAGTTGAACAGCTGAGCTGGTAGAACCCTTTACTGCAGCTTAACTAACTGTTTGACCTTCTTGATTAAATTATCCTTATTGATCCCTTCATTTCTACTCATGTTGCCTTTTACTACACTGTCCTTTGTCTTAAAACTTTTTGCTGTCCTTTTTTTTTCAAAGATATTTCTGAGGAGTTAATGCTTTTCTTGGCTTGCTTCTTTTCCACCTCTCAGTTATGGAGACTTCAGAGGCACTTTTCTGAAAATCAATAATAGCTGTTGCTTCATCCATGATATGGTCAGTCAAAAAAGACAATGGCACATCAGGGCTGACCCGTACAGGATCTGAGCCTCAACACACATAGACTCCTTTCATCAGTACAACATGAAATGTGTTTTTTTGTGTCTTGATTAGCCTTTTCCTTATGCTTTTTTGGATCATAAAAAGACTTGAAAAAGAATTGCAAGGATATTTTGGCCCCACTCTTTGCATTCTAAGTTGGGATCAGGCAGTTGTGGACTATCCCTGGCAGAGTTTCCTTTAACCACTTTTTAAAAACCTCTAATGAGGAGCCCTGAATGACTGTCCCAGAGTTGCAACAATTGCTCACTGTTCCTTCCCATCGTTCCTGTACATTTTGGAAGATGAAGTTTCCCCTCAGGCCTCTTTTTGCTAAATTAGACAAATCAGTTCCTTCACCTTATTTCCATAAGCACGTTTCCTAATCCTCTTTTCCTGCTACCCTCCTCTGGGGTCTATCCAGTCTGTCTACTCTTAAGCCCGGCTCCCAAAACCATATTTCAAGTGCAGTTACACCAGTTCCAAGAAGAGTAGAGGATGTTTCCTGCTGCTGACAAAAAAATGCTAAAACATCCCCAGGCCTCATTCTCATGTTTTTGCGTCATCATCGTAAAAGGGGTGTGATTTTCTAGTGAATTTGTTCTTACCAAACAAAAAATCCAGTAACTTCTAGTATCAGCTCATCTATACCTACTCATGTCTTCAAGAGCTAAACTTCCTTTTAGTAAAATTAGACTAATTGAAGCAATTTCCAGTGACTCCATCTGGATGACTCCTATGGCTTGTAGACAGCCACATGATTTCCACTCACTCTGAACCCTGACATGGGGCATTGATTATTATTTTTAACACATGCTCATCTAAAATACAGGGATTGTGCTTGCTCTTTGCATTCTCCAGTATATTTTGACAGCCTCAACTTTTTTTATTGCCATTTTTGCAAAGATACTGGCCTAGCAATGTTGTCAGTCTGAACATGCTGATGAGTAACTCCACAGCCATAACTGGCTCTTAGCCTATGAGCGATGATGCTGTTTCTGCATTAACGTTATGCTCACTGAATAGTAACTATCTTGCATCCTTGGATATATTAGAGATTACCTCATTTTTAAAATGCTTTTTGTCAGTAATAAAGTTTGTGTACTAGAAGGATTTAGAGCTTGTGTTTTTCCATTTCTTTCCTTACCAATATCAACTTTCATTATTGCAACTTTCGTTCTAATGCTCTAGAAATTTATGTACATTCTTAACTTCAGAAAAGTCTGTTGCAGAGACCTGGCTTTACCAGCAACTCACATAAAGGCTTGCTGAAATTGCTGAGTGCATTACCTTGCTTGTGTGACTATCTTAGTGTGCTTTTGATGCTTGACTTTATTTTGCTAATAAGTTATAGAACTATCAATCATCTGCCAGTCTATCAAAACAGAGAACTTCATTTCATCTGGCCTCTTTGACCTGTTAGATTTAAGTGGCCCTACCAGGAGTTAAAACTGCAGCCAGCAGAGATGATAGGATCATTGAAACATAGGCTCTTTCATTACCACAAGGGGTAGCCCTCAAAGACTGAAATCTCAGTGGTGGTACTTGCAAAGATTAACATTCCTGCCAGAAACCACTGCCCAGCATATCAAAACACTTCTACCTAGAGTGAATGCCTGAATGCATACTTAGGTGATGAAACCGAAGTAGCCCAGTTTGGGGAGGTGTTGAGTATTCACAGCTTTCAGCAATTTTATGGAATTAAATGAAAACAGTAGGTGAAATAATAGACCTAAGAAAGGCAAACACAGTGGCACATGGCTGTGATTTTTTTTGAAAGAGAAATAGAACTTTGTGTGAACTTAAATAAAAATTCTTAAAAGGTAAAATGACTAATTGTTTCTTTTTATATAATTTAATTGATGGCCTAAAGCCAAGACCGGATTTAAAATTAATCAAAATTTTCATAAATAATTGTGACTTCATGGTGATACAACCCTGAATAATGGACTGAATAATAGGTTAATCAATTGACTGATTCTTTCACTGAACAGAATAGCAAATGAAAATATTCACCTATTTTTTATATTCATTTGTATTTAGATGTAAGCACATGCAAATTTGACTTCTTGCCATAGTGAAACAGAATGGAGTATTACAGCATGAAGTGCTCACAGAGAATTTGTCAAGCATCTGAAACTGTGAGCAAGTAACCTGTGAGTGTAACCCTGCCCCTTAGCACTTGCAGCCCAGCACATATTGTGTTTGATGTGCCAAGGAAAAGGTACGAACACTTGTCCAGCCCATCCATCAACATCACTTTGGGAAACTCCCTCTCCATTTCCTGCAAAAGATTGAGGGTCATGCAAGCAGGACATTCAATCTGTATAATATAGTCCGTCTGCACAGGTTGAACCCAGCACACTATGTCTAACACCAGCTTGCAGATTTGGGGTGCATATAGAACAAGCCATGCACTGAAGAACCTCTGCCCAGCAGGAGAGTCTTTACCCCTAGAAGATTGATAATTCTGCCTCTCTGAAGGTTTCAGTGCTCCCAGGTAACCTCATACAATCAGGTTTTGAATGTACTTATGAAAGGCAGCTTATAGTAAGCAAGAGCAGTTAGCAGTTGCTCACAAAAGGAATTTAATGTGGAGGAAAACATGGAGATAATCATGTTATAAATACATCCATGAATCTGCATGTAAAAAAAAAACAAACGTTTTAAATGTAGGGCATCTGTAAGTCAGGTGCTCAGCTAACAGGTTGGCAGGCCGACATGTTTTCTTTAATTCCTTTTGCTAGTTCTAGGTTATATTTTCAAGTGTCAAGTCACTTTTCAGATCAGCACTGCATATTTCCTTACCAAAGCAAAGCAATACAGATCTTCTGAAATAAAAGAGCATATTTATTTGACAGTACCCTGCATTACAGCAGCCAAATTAAAATCCATTTAATATTTCCTGTGTTGGCTTTGTATTATTTATCAAATGTTTCAATTTAGGGGTTTTTTGTATATATATATATGCATCTTTGAAACTAAATTACCATTTCTGAGAACCCTCCAACAGGGGTTTTGTCATTCAGAGCTGCTGTAAAGAGAGCTGCACCAAAGGGAGCCATTTGGACTGCACAACAATGAACTTTATTGATCCTACATAAGCCATAAACACAGCTACATTTTTCTGAGCGCCTTCTATGGGCACATTTTCCTAATGGCAGTGTTTCGGTGCCTACGTATTATTGCTAAAGAAAATACCACTATGCATCAAAAAATTCAGCTAACACACCTTCCAGAATTTCCAGTTCTGGAGTGGGATCTTTGTAAACTCACTGTACCTTTTCTGCCATTATATAAGTTTAATTTGTGACAACAATGGACCCACACTGAAATCCAACACTGCAAAGTTTTTCTGGTTTTTTATTTAAACCAGATAAAATTTTACCAGTAGTGACCTTGACAACTATACCTGTAAGTCAGTCTATTCTCTCACATTAAAAAAAAAAAAACAAACCCAAAATAACCATGTACATTCAAGTGAAATAACTGTGGACCTAAATCAGTGTTTTCAAACATATTATGACAGGATATTCAGTGACCACCATATTTGAATGACTTCTTTTTGTATAAAAATTACTAAGGTACAGAGTAGTGTCTATGTCAATGCATGGATTTACCAGTGGGGATGTGTTAATGTATTAGGACTTGCATTTCTGCTTACCTAGTTGGACCCAGCATCTCTTGGAGCATGTCTTTGCTCTTACTCATGCATGTTTCCTTTCCTTAAAACCCTGGGTGTGGGAGAATGATATCCTTGCATGGTCAAGTTTTATCCTACATGGAAATAAAGCATGACTAGTTCATGTTCCCAGAATGGGAAGCACAGAAAGGAGAGCTCTTGCAGACTGGTACCATGAACATAGCCAATGTCAACAGGGTTCTTTTACAGCAGACATTAAAGAGGAGATTTTCAAAGAAACATAAGAAAGTCATGAGTGACCAGGGATCAAACATCTTTAGGGTGCTCTAAGTAGCACAAGGTCAAACAAAATGACCAGTACACCGGTCCATACCAATTGCCACATTATAATGGTCCCTGAGGCTTCAGTCCAGGAAATCAGGACCTTGTTTAAGCATAATTAAAGCACTTTCCTTGCTTTCCTGTCATAGACACTTTAGCACCTGGTAATCAAAGGGAAACACCTGAATAATCTGTCCTTGGGTTTCACTAAGACCATGTATTAGAAGACTATTTGACTTCCTTTGGCATATTCAGTCACAAATTCCTGGGCCAGGCTTCTTTGCCTCATTGGCACAAATGAAAGTGCACACACCTAAATCTTCTGCTGTTTGGTGAGCTTACCTGCAGAAGTTTCCTTCCTTCACCTTCCCATTAACAGGAATTTAACTATCCAGCATGCATTTTTAAGATGTTCAAGTCATTCACACTGTTTAAATGTTTGGACCCTAATACCTGATGCAATGCTAAGAATATCAAATGGGAATCCTGCCCTTAATACCCACAAGTGATTCACATACATGTTTCCTCTGGCTCAGACTGTGCTTAGGCCCATCTGTTGGAAAGCACCAATCCTGCTTGCCGGTCCAGTGCTCAGACAGTGATGCCAAGGGACAGGAATATTGAGCAGGATACCGCTTGCTCCCATAAGGCTACAAGAGTCCTTTCCTTTGCTTCCACCCCTGTAGTTACACTGCATCCCTTTTGCTGTAAGTCTCACTGAAAAAGGATCCACATCTGCTCATCTGAAGTATGAGGCTATGGAAGGGGGATACAGTCGAAGGGGTCTCTGGCTACACGGGGTGGCTGCTGCAATGAAGCCTGTGTTCAAAGGCTTGCCCAAGAGCTCATGCCTGTAGCAGAAATCTGCACCTCAGGAAACAAAACATGATTCTGCTGTGAACAAATCTCCTTCTTATTTGAAGAATTAATGTAGTGAAGGTGCCACAGGGACCCAGAGCTCCCCACACAGATACTCGAGTCCGAAAACTCTAATGAAAGACACAAGTCAGAAACAAAGGACCCTGAGTAATGAAATGATTAAAGGGAAAACACAGTTGAAAACTCCTGGAACACATTACAATTTAATATCTCATTATTTACTAGGCACATTGAACATAACATGAATTTCCCTCTGCTCCGCAAAGCCCACTTCATATTCCACAGAGCCTACGCTTCTCATCCAAGTTGAGATGAAATTGTCTTGTATATCAGACAAATGTACTAGAGAGTAGCCTACACTTTGATAATGTGCAAGCTGAATGTTCCCAACAGTCCAACTTCCACATCATTTAGAGAATTTAAACTCACACATTTTCAATGCATAATGAGGGGGTTTAGCAGTTCATAATTATTAAGTAGTTATTTTACATGCCCTTGAGTGTGGTAAATAATACCATGGAGAAAAAAGTAACCAAGGGTTTGAATAAATGATTCCGCATAAACCTACAAGTTCAGGTTTTAAATCTGCATTATCATGTTGGTTCAGATCTTTAGGCTTAGGTCTGAACAAACATGAACTTCAGGGACATTTGAAATTCAATTCTGAATCCTGACCGGGATTTTCTAAATGACCTTTGAAATTTGGAACCAAATCCAAATGTTGCAGAGCCTCTATCTGGAAGCCTTGCACTGATGGATTTTCATTCAGTCCAATGTAGGTGGCGAATTATGCCGAGAATAAGTCATTTTCATGAGATCCAAGGTCTGGCGTACAGACTACTGCTTCCAGCAGTTTTAAATGGAAAACAAAGGTTCTTCATTTACCTCTGAGGCTTCTGTCTGATTTATTTTGCTTCTCTGGTTTGCATTTATTTGATTGTTTTTGCCAGGTATAATGGAGAAAATGCAGGCATTGCTAGGGAAAGCTGCAATCTGCAGTCCCTCAGCCACAATGACCTCTTGCAGACACCTCTGAATCGGAGCAGAAAGGCGAGATTGCAAATCCCAGCTGGACAGGCCTTTGCAGCTTGCCCAGATGTCAGAAAACCAGTCTTCACTGGCCAAGATTGAGACAGCCATAACTTTTTACAAAGCAGCGAAGCACATACTTAACTTTATTCACATATTTTAACGAAAGAATGCATTTAACTGCTTTGCTGAACAGGGACAGACAAAAACACATGCCATGCTGCTCTGACAGTGTAGGCCTGTCACTCTTAGAGCATTGGAACATTCTCAAAAAGTCCTGAAGATGGGAAATACAAGAAATCCTATTTATCGGATAATTACTTCAGTGTCATAGAATCACAGAATGGTTTGGTTTGGAAGGGACCTTAAAAATCACCCAGTTCCAAGCCCCCTACCATTGGAAGGGACACTTTCCACTACACCACATTGCTCAAAGCCCTGTCCAGCCTGGCCTCACATACTTCCGTGGATGGGGCATCCACAATTTTTTTGGGCAACCTGTTCCAGTGCCTCACTGCCTTCACAGTAAAGAATTTCATCCTAATATCTAATCTAAACCTACTTGCTTTCAGTTTAAAGCCTTTCCCCCTTGTCCTAACATTCCACGCCCTTGTTAAAAGTCCCTCTCCAGCTCTCTTGTAGGCCCCCTTTACACAGTAGAAGGCTCCTATAAGGTTTCCACGGAACTTTCTCTTTTCCAGGCTGAACAACCCCAACTCCCTCAGCCCATCTTCCTTGGAGAGGTGCTCCATCCCTCTGACCACCATTGTGGCCCCACTCTGGACTTGCTCCAGAAGGTCCATGTCCTCCTCATGCTGGAAAGCCCAGAGCTGGATGCAGTACTCAAGGTGGGGTCTCATGACAGTGGAGTAAAGGGCCAGAATCCTCCCCCTTGACCTGCTGGCCGTGCTGCTTTTGATGCAGCCCAGGATATGTTTGGCTTTCTGTGCTGTGAGTGCACACTCATGAGTCATGTTGAGCTTCTTGTCAACCAACACCCCTAAGTCTTCCTCACTTGTGGCAAGAGACTGAAATTGGAAAAATGTCCCTTCAGCAGCTTCTGGCAGCATCTGATGCAACACTGTGACAACCCCTTTTCTGTGAAGGAAAACATTCAACATATATTGGTAAATGGGCAGATTTTTCCCAAATAGAAACTGAAGAGAAACAGCATCTCAGTAGTGCTCTCCTGAATTGTATTATAAACAAAATGAATATATAAACATAATTCTGAAAAACTGACTTGTACTTATTATTACTATCATTTGTCTTAACTAGACATTTGTCTAGTTAACTAGAACCATGCACAATTAAAATGAATAACAAAGAAATATATTTTATAAATTCACAGAAGTTCAGAGGCAAAAGTCAGTCATACTTTCAGGCATCTACCAGTTGCTTTGGTAATGTGTTGAGGAAAATAAAGGAAGATTAAAAGAATCAGTCAAGTTACTACCTGCAGGAACTGATTGTCCTTTGAAAGAACTTCAGTTTCATGGAAATGTAAAACTCAAAAGCTTCAATACAGTTTGAGAAAAAATGTCCAAGTTCCAGGGACAGGAAGAAAGCCACCGAAGCAAGTCTTTTGTTTGCCTTTTGACCATTTCTGCAAGCAGAACTCCCCGCAGTGATGTCCAGCTCTGCTTCCTGAGTGCTTAGAAAGAAGCACTCTACCTTTGACCATGCCTTAATCTGCATTTTTCAGGACAAAAAACTCCTGGCTGCTGCACTGATCACCCAACTAGAATTTTTAAGTATCCTCTAAAAATCTCACATCAAAATAGTGCTATGTCCTCTGTTATCTCACTGTTCATTCTCTTTTCTTAATGAGAGCTATGGACATATATTATTTCTGCTGTACTAGCAGAAGATTTACGTCTCTACAGATTCTTCAGCATAATTGTCTCTGCATTTTGTGTGAACAGGAGTAATTTTTTTAATTGCACTGGTTTAATTCATATTTTAAATAGAATTTAGATGTAGATAAAGAGAATTAAGTTCCTACTGAGATGAAGACCAATGGATTCAGGATTATCATATTGTTTTTTGACTAGTATTATGTGTGGTTCAAAGATGACCTGACCTTTCTTCCCTCAGTGTAGAAAGAAGAAACATGAATCAAAAGTCAGCCTCCCGTTTTAATCAAATTACCCTGATTATCTGGTATGGATCTAAAGGAGAAAGGTCTAAATAGCTCCTACAATGGAAATATTTCAGAACTAATCTGACAGTACAAGCAAAAAGAAGTAATTAATAACAGCAAATGAAATTACATTGTAGCAATCAGGGAATGGCTCAGGAAAGAGCACAAAGATTGCTAGAACCAGATGATTACTGTGGATTTTTTCTATGAAAAAAAAAATATCCATGCTCTTCAGGCTACTGAAAAGGAAGGAAGGGAAAGGGCAAAATAAATTTGTCTCTCTATAGAAGTGCATTACTGGATTGAAGTGTGTTGAAGTTCACAAAAATACAGTAGCTTCACATAAACGAAAAACTCCTCATTTGATGATACAGTTTTCTTTCTGGAGAATCAGGGATCATTTTCTGCAATGACATTAGCATGGTTGTTAACTAAGCAGCAAGTCCTGAGCTGACTTCCTGCTGAATGCTTAGGAAGGAAAATCAAAATCCTTCACTGAGAACAGACCTCCTATTTCTTGTCCTTCCTTTCAGAGCTCTTGGGAATAAAAATAAATAGAGGTATTGCTGATAACTCTGTTGTCCTCTCGCCTGGACATAAGAGAAGAATGATAGTGGAGCAATGGCACTTGGCTGTGCAGACAAGCCCCAACAGTTGTGAAACATTTGAGGTTCACCTGACATCAAACCACAGGTTTGGCATTGATCTCCAGCCAATGCAAAACTTGACAAACCACTTAAAGCCCCTATGAAAACTCCCTGAGTCCTGCTTTACCCAGTGAGAAGTATCTCAGGTGTTCTGCCTAGAAAATGTAAAGCAATCATGATCCTTACCGATAGAGTGCCAGTGAAAAGAAATTTATGTATCCAAAACTGTAATCTATCAAAGGTCAGACAAAATCTACCATATGCTGAGATTAGTATTCTAATATATTTTAAAAATATTTTTCAACCTGACAGATTAACCAGCAAGTACAAAATAAACTGGCATTTAGGATGATGTGTTACAAGGGCATGACTGTGATTGCCTCTAACTACCTCTCTTCCTGTAAGTCATGCCTTAGTTTGTAAAATGTTTGTTAAAGGCAGGAACTAAAGCGGAGCTGACTGTAGCTGTAACCCCCTGGAAAACTCTCTTCTGTAAGAGGATCAAGTTAGGAGACTGTGGAAATAAAAGAGCTATAATGTGAAACTTAATGTATAGTAACCAACAAGTGAGGTAACTTAGAAACTGGAAATCCTTGTCTTAGAGTTAATGCCTTAATCCCAACAACATACCATTCACACTGTGACAAAAAATGTCAGAGACTGAAAATCCATGAAACAAGGTTATGGAACAAAGAGAATAAAACAAACATTGTCAGTGACAATCGATTTATTTTCATTCCTGCAACAGGTACTTACTTTCAGGTTTGCCAAAATCTCACATCATCCGTTATATTAAAGATATTCTGAGGTCTGGTCTAGACACTAAATATTAATTATGAGTATCTATGCCAACCACTGACACTAAAAATGGAGTATTTATCCCATCCAATGCCTGAGTTCTGAGGTATTAACCTCTCAAAGTTTTGGACTGCCAAAAAATAAAACTGTGACGCTAAAGGATGTGGTTATGTGGTGAATAGTGAAAAGATTTCCTTTTAACTAAACACAAAGAGTAAAAGAGTTTCCTGATTATTAATGATAAGCTTGTGCTCAGGGCTAGCTAAATCAAAGCCAAGTGTTCTCAACCACAGAAACAACAAAAATTATAACTGCATGATAATCATATGCGTCCTACAGACTCCCACAGACTTAACCCAGCCTCAGCTTATCTGCTGTCCCATGGCAAACCACACCAGCCCCAAACCCACCAACTTTCATAGTTTTGACCTCAAAAAGTGATGAGTAGGTGGGCAAATGTAGCCTGAGGACTACCGTTTTCCCAGGACCCTGCCTCTGTCCCCCTGGAGCAGATAAAGCTGCCAGCCCAGGACTCTCCATCATGCCCCATCAGATCCTTTCACCATTTCCCAAGAGGACATAGAGGGATTTGGATGCCTTCCCTCTGAAGACAGCTTTGGTGTGGGAAAGGAAGAGAGGACAGGAAAAACTCAGCCTTGGATTTTCTATTTGCATACACATGTTTTAGAGGACTTTCTGGACCTTCCCAAAGGCACCGAACCAAGAGGCACCATACCATGGACAAGAAATGGGAACTCATGTTGGAGAGGCATCATGAAGATTCAGTGAAGGGACACAATAGACTACTGCAACAACCATGTTGGTCCTAAAGTTTTCTGTTGAGTGTTCAGAGCAAGGACTGTCTTGATATATACCAGACACAGGCCAAGGTATTAGAAACAAGCATATTATTTCGCCTCAAGGACCACATTTGTGCTGCTAAAATAGCAATGACAGGTTGTAGGTTCCCACACGTGTGTGCCATTGGCTATTCTGGGTGTTACCTTAGTCCCTGGCCCCATGTTTCCCATAGGATCCTTGAACTGGATCAGCAAGTTTTGAGGGGCAAGAGTTTAGCAGTGTGCACACACACTGTGCCCAACCCCTTTGCTTCAGGGACATCAAAGAATCTGTGGCACAACTCAGTTTTTAGTGTAGACTGGATGAAACAGGGAGTCCTAAAAATCAAAGGGAGAGGCAGCCATAGTATCACCAGTGATGAAATACTGAAAGAGAGACAAGATCAGTAATCATTTTCAGTACAATTATTAATAGTAGAAAAGTCCTACACTACCCTGGTTATTCCTTTTTCCATAGCAAGGATGTATTCTGCTTGTAATGCAGGTGTTCCCACACCCTGAAAAATATGCCAGTACTAATACTTTCACCATTTCAAAATTGCAAGGAGTCAGGAAATGTTGCTGCCGGTGACAGTGGTGCCTGCTGCCACTGCTAGCTGCACTACCCTTCAGAACAGCCCCTCCCCTAAGAGATGGTAGGAATGACAAATTGAAGTGTTAATTTGTTAAACTGCAATAACACTGTCAAATTAGCCTGGCTTAAAGTTAAAAATAAATCCATTCATTACTACAGAGCCAAAACAAGTAACAACTACAGAGCCAAAACAAGCATCGTACCCTTTGATAGTAACATTCTGCGTGCAGAGCGGTCTTACAAGTCACAGAGAAAACAACAGGGAAACAGGTAGGCAGCTCAGAATTTTCAGCTCATACAAATGCAGTGAGGCCGACAAGGACATTGCCTCTGAAGAGACTTCAGAGAGTGAGCATATGCATCTGCTGAACGCCCCTGAGGTTCACCAAAGAAGGGATTTGAACTCTCGCTTCTCTGACTGCTGCTCTGGTGGTATCAAACACTACTCACTTGTGACAAAACCAAAAAGTACCAAGTAATGAATTGCCTCCCAACAGATGAAGGGAAAACACACGGCCACAAATTTTTTTGTGGATGGAGGCCAAGCTGAGTCTGTTCCAAGCATCAGGGCCAAAATATCATCTAAAATTAAAGCACTGCTGACAATGTCGAGGCTACATGAGATGGAGTAGATTACAGGTCATCCTGTAGCTTGGAGGTATATTGGCACGCTGATGGTAGTGGTAATAAAAATGTGTTTGTGTCAGTAAAGTAAGCAAATATGACTCAAAGCACAGAGGCACTAGACAGGCTGAATAAGAATTCACGTTTTTAAACATAACCACAATTTGAATTGCCAAGGCATGGTGGCCTACAGAGCCTCACCACTGGACAGCTGTTGCAGAAATCTGACAGGACATAATTGAAATTAATGACAGAAAAACGCAACACACACAAGCCTACCACAATTACTGCTTTGTAAAAGCAAAAGTTCTTTTCTATAGCTAATATATTCAAGAAGACATTAGACAAAGTGAATATTTTTCATTCAATAAAGTACCGTGGGATGGGGTCATTAAGAAGGGGGATAGGTAAATGCAGGCACTGCAGAGGCCCCACCATATTCTCACAACAGGAAATACAGAGCTGTGGAGATGAAAAAACCAAGGACAACTGGAACACAGAGCATAGCCTTCACCATCTGGGAGCTTACACCCCTTGTCTGGGAATGATCTCTAAGCCCATGTTAAAAGATCAATGAACTGCAAAAGATGTCTCAGTCTGCCTGGGAATCTGAAGAATGAGTGGAATCTGGTTTTGCTTTGATTTCAATTTACCCTGCCCACATTACAATTCTGTAACATACTGTCAACCCAAAAATATTTGTTCTATTGCCAGTGTTCTATCACTACTGAAAGGGAAAGAGTGATATGTTGATCATGATGGGTAAATGGCAAACGTACACGAAATAAAGTGGGGGTGCGGTGGCAGTGGGAAAGAAGAATAGCTGGGGGAAGACTCATTCCTTAAATAACGCAGTAAGCCAATACTTTAATACTTATTGTGAAGAGAGATCACACTGCTAATGAAGCAATAAATCCTCCCTTGCATTTGTGCTGGAGGGAGGGGGGTCAGAAGGTGGAGAGAGCTCCCGCTCCTTTCTCATTATAAGCAGCAATGCAAAATGCTTTAATATAGTTCAGTAATGTCCTAGAAGGAATAATCAGCTAATGCTGCTCCTCACAGAGCCATGCTGCAAAATGGCACATCTCCCTGGCTCCTCTGGCTTTCCTCTTGGGACCCCTGTACTACAGCCAGCACCCAGCCTGGCCCTGCCCTCCCCATCCTCCCCATCAGCCTTCATCCTCTTTGGCACTCTGATAGTTGACTTCCAGACAGGCACCAGCCAATTTAAGCATAAAAATCACTGATTAGTGCTTAATCCCCCTCCCCCTGTAATATATTCTAAAATGCCTTTATTTTAAATTGCAAAGGAGAGAAACATTTACTTTCCCGAAAACTGAAACTGGCAATGAAAAATGAGCAAAGCCTATCTCTAATTAACGCTAATCTGTCTGCCTTGTGTACGCACCAGTGAGGGAGCCACAGTACGCTGCAGATCAGAAGATAAAAGCACACTCAGGAGTTCAACTGCTTTAGAAGCACAACATCTGTTAGCCATGTTATTCCGCAGCTATCCAACAAGCAGAGCACTCTTCACAACACTTAATAGCTTATGCATTATGTATGCTGCTGTGGGTACAGAGGGACTTTGGTTCAGGGTTTCATTCTGTGCAAGACTCAAATTGGAAAACTACAGGCAAATCTGGGGAGTGTCTCTCTCCTCTTCTTCCTCGTATGGTAAGTGAGAGCTCAGGGCCAAATTCTGCTCCCAATTACACTAATATGGCTCCACTCAAAATCACTTTGGTGTAACACAGAACAATATCTGACTGACTCCATCCTTAATTCACTCAGTGTGTGGAATTAGAATAAAATTCCAAGAAATCTCTTTAGAAGAGAGCATTTTAAGTCAGCTATTGTAATATCCTTGATTGATTTAGCCACTACACTATTATTGCAAATTAATAAAGGAAGGGCATGCATTAATAGAGTTTATAGGTTTTTCAATTACTGTTTTCCTATTATTCTTTCTATTATTCAATTCACCAACTTCTTCATATAGTTTATCTATAACCCTAAAGCATTACAGTGCTTCAGAATTTATTAAGTATACACAAAGCATATAAACCATATTAACTATCCTGTCATACTTATAATTGAGTCAATTAAAATGTTGTGTGTCTACTGTATATAAAGGGAAGGGAGAATAAAACTGAGACCAAGGGGTTAAAAAGTTCTTGATTATTTATATTTTTTTCAGTGCCCTGCCACAGCAGAGACAAGGCACAGCATGAGTATGCTACATTCTGCTCCTTAGATCCTATAGCCCAGAATGTAGCATAAGGAACATATGAAACTTGAGAGCAATTTACAATGATTTTCATATTCATTTTAAGGCCAAAGGATCATTTTGTTCTTATAATATGACTATTCACATGACACAAGCCCATAGGATTTCACTCAGGGATTCTTTCATACAGCTAACAGTTTCTGGAAGCGGTTTGTGGGTTTTTTTCAAGTATCCAACCTTCATTTAGGGATTTCCATCTATTTGTTCCAATTTTTTAACACAGTCTTGCTGATAAAAATATACATACTGGCAGGTTTTCACATCATATATGCATGGCCATGTCAGGTATCTAGCTGAGGAATGATTCAACTGATCAAAGTGAAGGACTGGAGTTCTCTGCCTAGTCAATGAAAGGAGGCAGTCAGTCACTCCAGCATACCGTCAGAGATGCCTGAAAGAGCTAAAAGCAGACTAGGAGCATAAATACCTACATCAACTTCTGTTCTGAATTGCTCAAGAACCCCGTCCTACTGATAGCTGATCCTTCCAACTATTGTCTTTGGCAAAATACTTCATTTGCTAGACTGAAAAGGCAGCTACTTTCTCCATAGCCATACTTGCAATTCTGTAACAATCAAGCCACATTTGCAATGTGACAGTGACAGATTTTCCCGAACTCAGATCATTAATAGAGGCCTTCCTCCTCCTCTTCCTTTTTTTTGCTTCTATCTTTATTTCAGTGCCAACATACATTGGAACTCAACACAGGGTTTAGGCAACAGAATCATAAGTGTCACTGATTTGAATTTGTGCTACAAAGTCATTTAAGTGTTTTTGAAAATCACACCCTTGAACTCTTGATAGGACTGCAGCATTATCCTTGCCACAGAATCCCGGTGCAATATCCATGTGTTAATTCCTATTTGTAAGTGCTTTGAAGATGCACATAATACTGCCTTGCACCCTGCAGACTTTCTTTGGTGCTAACATGGTACAACTCTGTATTCTCCCTCCCTCCAGCCTGAGAACAACAAGAAAGACCAGAAAATGCGTTTTTCCCATACATTTGAGAACACAAATTTTGATGTCCTGACATGAATTATTCCACACTGCATAAAATGCTAATTAAGCCTTTATTCTATAACCTGACAGATGTTTCTGATGCACTATTCATTCATTTCACACTGCACAAAAGCTAAAGTTTTAAACTTTTTGTATTATGACGAAATTAGCATTATTCATGAAGACAGCCATCAAAAGTCTACTTGAAGTGCTGTCCCATTCCTCAGAGGGAAGAATATTGAAAGACATTGCTGAAGATTGTCCTTCTTGTGTATTGCATAGACATGCTTCATCCACACATATATGCGAGGAGTCCACAGGCCCCCATTCCTTCTGCTCACACAACTTCACACCTTGTCTTTCCTACTAGGAGCATCTTCTTTTGCTCATAAATTACAATCCTGGTGGCTTACACTCACTGCACATACCCAGCCCACACAACCTAATGCTGCACATACAGAGAAGCAATTCAAGCAAAAGAAATGGCTGCCTTTGAGGCTGCAACATCACAAAGAGAAAAGTTGAATGAAAAGGTTTTGTGCCTGATCACCCTGTTCCTCTACCCCATGGAAGTTTGTCTCGGTTCCCTTCTCTCCTGGCAGTGGTCAATATCCACCTCAGGAGCAGCCTGCTCTGCAGTTCCCATGCATCCCCTGGTGTAGCACTGGTTTTGGCCAATGCTGCTTCTCTCCTGCTGTTGTGCTCACCAGGATGGACAGGCAGAGATAGACTCATTTTCATGCAAATTACTCTGCTCCCCTGCCGGTCCTAAGGGTGGGCCATGTATACCCCAGGGAGTGGCCCATTCTGTCTCAGCCTCACCCTTTCCCTATCCCCAAGGAGCAGCCCAATTAACTGGTCACTCCAGTGACCCCCAGCTGCCCTGCTCCTGGCCAGGGCAAGTGGCGTGGGCCCTGGCTGCCATGTCCTGCCCCAACATCCCAAGAAGCCCTGGCTGCTCCTGGACTCCAGCCCTTGCTGTGTCCCAATGCTTCCTCCAAGCAATCCACCACTTAATTTTCCTGCAATGTCACTGAAAACTCGCCTTCGTCCCTGTTCCTTTAGTCCTGTCTTCTACACAATATCCTTCTGGGGTTTTGACTCCTCTAATATATCACTATTCCCTTTTCTCCTCTGTTCACCTAAAAGAGGACATTAATACTCCAACCTACTCAGTCTCCTGCCCTTGTTATGAAATCAACATCTAAGAAAACACTTGTCCTTTTCTCTTTGCTCTCTGGAGTAATTGTCAGACAAAGAAAAATTTCTTTAAAAATACAGATTCAGCAACTACACACTCTTAACTTGGAAGGAAGCTTGTCCCTGGGGTAGTGATTATACATATAAAGACAATAATAAGACTGAGGGCTGCAAAGCTGTGTAGCAAAGGTAGAAATCTTAAAGTCTGTCTTTACAATTCTCCAGAGGTTTAATTTATAGCATAAAAAAGCTTATTTTACACATATGTAAGTGCTGTGAAAACAATGCATTTGTCTGTTCATCATAAATTACACTACAATACGTCTCAAGAAATGCAACAGTAAGAGGATAAACAGAAACAAATATGAAAGGGATGTACAGAAATGAAAATCTCCAATAAAGAATCAACCTATTTTTTCTATTTGCAATTTTTTTAGATTGCATTTATTAACTATATATCTGTTACTGTAAAGCTGAAGGTCTAAAGTATGTGGTCTATGGCTAATCAAAGCAAGGTTAAATAGTCACCTGATCATTGCTTTATGTATTCAACACAGCACATCAGCAGATATTCAGTCAGGACAAAGATTTCTGAAAGCAGAATTTAACCAAGTCAAAATGGGCTATGTTGTTGCTGTATCGCAAAGACAGAGTTAAGTAAGTAAAACCTGGAAGGGTGGCACCCATGATTTAGCTACAAGTTTATCAAGAATCATGATGGAATATCAGACTGAGGATGCAATTAAAAAAAAAAAAAACCAACAAAACACCAACAAAAAACACCCCAAAAAACAATGACACGAAGACTTCCCCATTAGGATCTTCAAATCCTAAACCTGATGTCCCTTCCTTCTGCCAGGCTGAATCCAAACACTTGATTTATGTACAGGATCCCTGTTCATGGGAAGAAATACACACTTATGGTTTAGGAATGGTACTCCCCAATTTAGTGCTCCTGCTGAGACTCTCCAAACTATCTGCCATTCATTCCCCCCAGCTCCTCCCCTCACTCTGTGGTGGGCTGGAGGGAAGAATTGAAGGCACCAATGTTAAAGATCATGGGTTGAGGAAAAAAGGAGTTTACTGGAAGTGGCAATGAGATGAGACAATGAACAGTAGCAGCAATAATACTAATGACTGAGGGTACAAGAAAGAGGCGAACAATTCACATGGAAAACCCCCAATAATAGTTGATACCCAACTGCTCCCTCCTCCACACTGTGCCCATGGGAAGAGACTCTCACCCCCATTCCCAGAAAATGACATAAGGGGGTATAGAATAACCCTCAAGTCCTGGCCATGACCCCTCCTGTCTACTGCAAAAATTAACCCTGTCCTGGCAAGACAGTTTGAATAAAAAAAAAACGTTTGAATATGTTCCTGATCATTACATATTTGTAAGGAAGGGAGTTCCCTTTCTTTCTCCAGTGACTTAACAGCCACTTCTCTCTCTTCATGAACTAGATATAAGGAGGAAATATTTTTTTTCTATAATGGTGGTAAAACATTGGAACAGTTTTCCCAGAGATGTGGGGGATGCCTTATCCCTGGAAACATTCATGGCCAGGTTGGATGGGGTTCTGAGCAACCTCATGTAGTTGAAGATGTTCCTGCTCATTGCAGAGGGATTGGACAAGATTACCTTGAAAGGTCCATTCCAACCCAAACTATTATATGATTCTATGAAGGACCTGGCTTTACTAGCATGTGCTGGGGGAAGGTCACCATACTTGCAAGGTGGTGGCCAACAAGAGGCTTAGGAGCACAGGGCTAAAAGTCAAGGAGTTGTCTCTTACCTCAAACAATGCACTCCAATATAATCCCAGTTCCTGTTTACTCTAGCAGAGGAGTTACCAGCATGTGTTCCCATATCACCAAGTCACTCAGCTTCCCTTCAAAGGACCTGCAGTAGCTGGGCATCGGACCTGTGCACAGTCAGGGGGCTCTCCCTCACTGAAAGCTTTCCACTCTCTTAGTATGACAATGCTAGCTCAGATGAGAACAGCCCTGGTCACATGCACCAGGGAGAACAGCGGCGTGAGGAGTCTCAGGAACAAAATACTCTGCAAGTTCAGACTCCTCCAAGCAAAGGCAGTGGCTGTTGAAGCATTCCTTATTTCACTATTTGTGGGATATATGAGACACAGTGAGATTAATCTATAACTTGACATTCACCATAATGACCTAGTCACTCTCAATTCCCTTTTTAGCCTATGAGTCTTCTTAGTCCAGGATGCAGCCAATTTATACTGGTTTAGATATCTGACTTCAGAGGTGAAAATCACTTCCTCCCTCTTGACAGAATAATGGGCCTAGATGACCAATAAGCAGTAGATATCTGCTGTATGCACACTGATGTACCATCAGAGGCTGGATCTGATTTCTTTTATGTGACTGTGTCCTGTGGAACTAGCTCTAAAGATCACAATGACTCCTTCACTCCTTAAAATCTATTAATCTTTTAATTAAAGTTAATTAAAATGAAATTAATTTTTACTTTTTTTTTCTAGACAACTTTCTCTTTTATCATTAAAACACTGACATTTTTTAAATGAGCTCCCCTAATAACAAGAGAACATTAATATACCTTATTAGTATTCTTTTCTAATAGTTAAGTCCTTGGCTTGTCCAATTACACATTTTTACACCATTAGAAAACAAAGTGAGAAGCTACATGTAATGGCACACTCCAGTAAGCACAATGTAAACAGAAAGCAACCAATTAAGTGATTCTTCCACATGTCAGGGACAAGGGAAAAAACTCCACTGCAGTTTGTGAATTGTGTGTAAGAGTACGTGCAATAATTTGGTATTAAATATTTGGGATAAAGTTGAGTGATATAGAAGTGGGAGAACACTCGGAAGACAGCAAGGGTCTGCATAAGTAGGACATCTCCTCTCAAGCTTCCCTCTCTCTAACTCTTATGATAAGCATACAGTGGCAGAAGACAACAGGAGATGTGTCATCTAAACACAGGTAGACCATTAATTTATTGTTTAGAGTAATTGAAACACATTGCACAGGATTAGTTGCCTGCCAATCATCCCAATTAAGCAGGCATGTCATTGATCAGGATAGCAATTAAGAGGATTGTAGGGTATCAGCAATTTATTCTTAACAGCCTCAAAACTAATTGCTCTCAAGCACAGAACCAGGTTCAACATTCTTTAAAAGAGAAACAAGAGAGTTATTGGAAAATTTCTTGTTCTTTCCCCATGAACGACCTATGGGCTAAACTAGATTAGGAGAATTAACAATACTGCAGAGTTCTAACGTAGTAACAAATTATTCCATCATTATCTACTGCCAGCAACAGAAAATGACAAGATCAAATGGAGTGAGACTTTGTGAGTTTTTTAATCTGGCTTTTGCCGTGTCCCTGTAAGTCAATGAACAATTCAAACTTCAAAGGCAGCACACAGTAAGGCAAGGGCTTTGTTGCACCAGATGGACAGTGCTTACCTGCAGGTTCTTTGACAATGAAGACGTTTCAGTCTTACAAACCACCAAACTTTTGGCACCCATCCATATAAATGCAGTTTCAAACTGGTGTGACTCCCCAGCTAACAAGTTTCAGCTGGTGTCCTTGTGCTCACACCCACACCTAGGTCTAACCTCTGAGCAAGGTGATTAGTCTGCCTCCTGACTGTCTGCTTTGCAAGGGTGTTGGGATGTCTGGTGGTGTCTGTGTCAGCCGTGCTCAGGAAACCCCCTGTGCAAGCAGGTGAGGCAGAAAGAGCAAGGCATCACACTACAGGTAGACCAGGGGCTCTCAGGAGCTGAGTTGCCATAAGGATGACTAAGACAGAAGAAAACCAGATAATTACATGGGCAGGCTGAGCAGTGCTGGTCCACAGGAACAGCAAAGAGTCAGAGTTGGTCACAACCTTAGCCTTGGCACAAATCAGAAACCAATAAATCTCATTAAAGTTCCAGTGAGAAACTTGGTGTGTGCTGCAGTACATTTTCAGAGGGTTTTTTTATCTTTTTTGGTTCTTATTGTTTTTATTCATGTGCAACGGTGAGGAAATAAACAATGGATATCTAAATTGGAATATTTACATGTTTGCTTTCTTACTGTTTTAACATTAAAACCACTGTGAACTGAGCGAAGAAATTAAAAACATACATAACACCTTCTAAAAGCACACTGATTATATTTGAATGCTTACATAGAGCAGCATGTATGAATATTATTTTGATGTAAACTTCAAATCTTTGCATAAGATTTTAACTCTCTGAAAAATCAAAAATATGGTACTATAGAAATACATACTCTGTTTTAAAATATTTATTAAGCAGAAAGCATAATTTTTGCTTTTAATTGTAGGATACGATGATTATTTCTAAATAAATATGCTATTTTACAAACTACTCTTTACATAATGTCTATTTTACTTTAAGTGTATCATTTCCCTCTACAGGATCTGTGGTTCCTAAAGAGAGATGGCAACAGCAATGCAGACCAACACGCTGAAGACAGTAAGAGAAGGAGAGAACCTTCTCCTTCTCAGTCCTTGGAAAATCACAGAATCACTTTGAGATTTAGTCCAACCTTTGTCTGATCACCAGCTTTTCCACTAGACCAAGGCACACAACTATACCAAATGCCACATCCAGTCATTAATTGAATGCCTCTAGGAATGGTGATTCCACCACCTCCCTGGGCAGTTCAGGGAAATGTTTAACAATCCTTTACATGAAGAAATTCCTCCTCATGTCCAACCTGAATCTTCCCTGATTTAGCTTGAGGCTATGTCCTCTCAACCTGGAAATTTCAGGTATCTGGCCAGCTCATTCTAAAACTTCCAAATACTTATGTAGAAAGTCAATACTACATTTCATCCTGGAGAAGACAAGGCTTTGAGGAAGATCTTAGGGCACCTTCCAGTACCTAAAGGGGGCCTACAAGAGAGCTGGAAGGCATGTAAAGATAGGACAAGGGTTGATGGCTTTAAACTAAAGAGAGTACATTAGATTAGAAAGAATTTCTTCACTACAAGGTGGTGGGGCACTGAAACAGGATGCCCAGAAAAGTTGTGGATGTCCCACCCCTGGAAGTGATCAAGACCTGATCTCGTGGAAGGTCTCCTTTCCCACAGCAAGGGGGTTGGAACTAGATGATCCTTAAGGTACATTCCAACCCAAACCATTCTATGGTTCCATGATTCTATAACTTTTCTGGTACAAACAGCCCACCAAGACTGTATTCTAGTTCATCCCTGTGAGAACATCTAAGCATCTCCTTTCCCTTTCCTACCTGAATTTAAACTCCTCAGACCTCTAGACTAGGGAATTGCTAATATCCTCATTTTACAGGTGTGAGGCCAGAATGACTCACTCAGCTGAGATCACACAAGTAGCCCAGACAGATCCCTGAATGGGATTTGTAATTTCAGAGACCCAAGAGCCTATTGCCCAAACTCCTAAGTGTATAAACCAGAAGTGTTTTCTTAAAGAGCATCTCTCCTTTTTTAATGAGCCTGGGACTTGCTCCTCACCTTGTTTTTCAGTCTTGAACAAACTGCAAAGTCTCTACCCCAATATTTCTTCCTGCAAAACTAATGTTGGCATCATTTTAAAAGGCTTCGATATCCCGGCCTGACAGATGCAACTCCTATTTATCCATTAAATGTTATTTGGCATATTCGACCCTTGCACCCAGAGCCAAGAAGAACACCCTATTCATACACTCCTAACCTAAACAGTAATAATTACAATTAAATTTTACACTGGCTTTTGCAGAGGTCAGTGAGGCTGCTGTGGGTAACAGCAGACAGAATGCAAAACTAGCCACTAAAACAGACTTAGTCTCTAAGAAAAGGTGCAGGAGAATACTGTAGATAGACATACCATGCATGCAAACATCTGTTGTAAATGCATATTTGGCAACTCAGCAGATAAACAAATGGGTCAGTGAGTTAAGAAAAATTGTTTATTTGCTCTGTCATTTCAGCAGGGTAAAGTCTGCAACAGCCTGCATTTTAAGTAAACCAGACTCTTTCTACTTGCAACAGTGGAACTCTTGATTTGCACAGCTTCACGAGTACGCATTTGCTTAGAAAAAGGGAGCATAGTCCTTGTCCCCAGACCAGCTTTTTCCTATTAATTACACTGTGCTTGCTCTATGTGTAATGCAGCCATTTGAAATCCTTCCATCTTGTTTGCAACTTGAATCATGTCTCTATTTTTAGAGGACTTGGAGCTACACTGTGACTTTACCAAATGGAAAATGTAATCACGTCTGTGTTATGTATCACAAAGTGTATATTTGCCCTGAGCCAAATGAACTGCCTCATCAGGATTTTGGACAGAGTCAGATTTTGGAGACAGCAACAATCCTAGGAACTAGCCCTGCCAGCGACTTTGCTTTCCTAACTTGCACTAGCTGGAGGTTTGTGACAGCTCCCCAGAGAATGGCGCTGAGGCAGCACAGCAAGAAGACAGTATCTCAAGAATGCATGAAACCAAATTAATCAGTTTGTCCCTACACTGGAATGGGATTTGGTCTATTCAATGGAAAGAGACACAGCAATCTTGGAAAAGACCCCTCCACATTTCTTTAGGAAGAGCATGTATGCAACACGTTTATAACTGACTCGCAGCTTAACTAGCATTGGCAGAGATTCAAGAGGGTGAAACACTCCTCCCAAACTTCATGGGGGCTGATTTATGCCACTGGGCAGCATTTGCACATAATGAATTTCCCTCCCAAAGGGTCACATTTTCTAGTTCTGCCCTGCTCCAGAGGCAGTTCACATCTAGCTTCCAGGCTCTGCATTTAACAGGAACAAGAATAGAGATGCTGACAGAGAAGCTGAAGAAACATATGGCAGCTTTGTGCATAGGGAAAGGGGAGGTGTGACTGGGAGCACACTGCATGTTGTTGCTATTGGAGCCCTTCAAAAGACCTATATATGTGCAGTAGTTAACAGGAAACCTAAGCTGTTCATTTGTACACTGGTTTTCAAAGATTCTTAAACTAACACTCACTAGATGTGTTATTCAAAGCATTCTGGATCAAAAAACAGCCATTTTTTTAAAACACTTAAAAAATTTAAATATATAGTGTTCCTTTGCTGATGATAATAGAGGCATAACGTAAAAATAACTGCATGCATCTAATCTTGTTCTCCTCTTACAACAATTTCATACCACTGTAATTTCATTGATTCCTGAGAATTCAACAGAAGAGAATCCTGAGAGAGAAGAACCATCCAGCAAACCTCACTGCTTTAAGACTGGTCCATGATATTTTAAAATGCCATAATAAATGTCTACAGCAGCCACAAAATCCCTTGCAAAAGGAACTCTGAATCATCCACATGTGGGACAATAGTTCCTCAGTAGAGTGGTCTTCCCTCAGTGGAGGAACTGTCAGCATACAATTATAGATCTCTGAAAATCATTAAATCTCCATGTTTACTGGAAATACATTAGTGAGAAAACACCATTCTATTTCTCCAAATGTCTTTTGAACATAATAGCTTTTTTTTCCCTGAAAATGAAATTCCCAAATCTGCAAAGAAATTACCACAACATGTCACAGTTCTGTAATTAATAATTCAAGTCTTCTCCCCACCCCAACCCCTAAAGAAATCAAAAATACAATTGAAATGTTGTTTGCCTGGCAATATGTATTCTACTTCACAGCAGCAGTTGTCAAAAAAGTACTTTTGGTGTTAAGAAAGACACTTTGGGCTTGGTTTATAAACAAATTTTTGCTGGTACAAATGACAAAAATCAAGCTAACTACATGATTTACACCAATTGCATTATATCAAATTAACTGCTATAATAGAGCAAAACCACTCAGTTCTCAAAAAAATTGCTAAATGAAGAAAAGCAATTCACATCAGGCAATTTGCAAGCACTTCCTAGTTGTTTGCAAAGTTATGTTCCCACTTTTAGAAATGCTGCAAAAATATTTGGCTTAACATCACTTCACCATACGGTAACTTTGCTCTGTATCAATTATAATCTTGCCTTAGCACTTTGCTCTTCAGTAATTCTGATGCCTTGCAGTTTAACTTTGTTTCTGTTTCCACGTGGGGGAATAAAGGAACAGAAGGAGTGGGTTGAGCTACGGTCCCTGCCATTCTCCCACTTTCTAAATAAAAACATGCACCAACCGGCACAGCTGTGGCAATGAAAAGAGAGAATAAATTGTACAGGTAAAGAATGATAAAAAGTGCTAGGGTTCCATCAAAAACATGAGTGTCAAACAACCTTCTACAGAAAAGTAGATCCACTTAAAAATAAAGTTATTTGTGCCTTGAAGTGCCGTCTGGATTTGGATGAGTTTCTGATGGTATGAACTTGACCCTCCATCTCCAAACATTAGTCCAGTCACCGACAGACACATCGTAAAAGGCTGCCTGCAACTGAAAACCTCCGCTCTTTGGAGACCACATCAATCCACTTCTAAAGTTCCCTGCATAGTTTTGTTGGATCTCACAAAGCACCATCACTAGGCAATCACTTTTTGGTGGGCTCCAACTTATTGCTTAAGACAAGTTTCTCTCTGCTATATCCATCGTCTACCACTCCTTCCCTCTGGGTGTTGAAATCTGTCAACATTTCTTAAGACAGAGGCAAATAGTTTTATTTCCACTTGACCCCACAGCAAAATGGTATTGCTTTCCTTCACTGCCTTTAAATTCCATCTCAGCATCCATTTACTTCGTATTGAAACCGAATTGGGAATTGCCAAGAGTTGCCAGGAGTTTTGTCTATTGAGATGGATTTAAATTCTAATCCATGACTGTACGAGACTTTTTTTTGGAGTATTTGAATTGTATTTTAAAGGCACCTAAAGCCTGTCATACTTGTGCTATGTCCAACAGCAGCAACAATAACGATGTGGGAAGACACCAAGTCCTTCAGAACGGTGTGCATGCAGTGGAGAGACCTGGAGCCCTGTGTCCCCCAGTGCTCTCCAGCTCCCTGGCCACAAGACCTGGGCCTGGAGCATGGCCAGCACTCTGGGGAAAGGTGTGCAGGCCAGAGGAGTGCACTCAACCCCTCAAACCCCAGAGGCTGCAGCCAGTGTGTAGGGGTGAAGCCATTGCTTCCTCTTTTAGGAAGTCTCTGCTTCAAAATCCAGACATTGAAAAGAGGATCTGGAAAAGGGATCTGTGAATTACTAAACAAAGTGAAATGTGGCATGTTTTAAGGAGGACCCCTCCTCAGTCTCCTTCTTTCCTTCTCTCTTTAATATTTCTTATATAATTTTACTCTTCGCCTCCTATCCCCACTTTCTGACACTCTCTCAGCAGCAGAAAAATATGTTTTAGAAACATATTTCATCTCTCCAGTCCTATTGTCAGATTTGCTGAAACTGTTTTGATTTCTAAAGAGTACCATGTTCTGCTGATTCTTTTTAAGACTGTGCTTGCATATTATAGATGGAATAAGACAATAGGAAAGAATTTTTTATCATAGATAATTAGCCGGTGGCAACTCAGGTCCTTGGATTAGGAAGTTTCCTAAAAGAGTTATTCACCTATTTCACCCATTCAATTAAAAAATGATAAGTTGTGAAACAGATTCTTATGAGAAAATCTTTTCCTCCATGGAGGAATTTTCTCCATACAGAAGAATTATACCAGGTAGGAATCTTGCCTTAGGCTGAATAAGTTGTGTTCCCATTTTGACAAGTGTATGCTTTTGGCAATTCAGCATTTACCACCAGGAGGTTATAAACTTCACAGAAGAAATCACCAAGACTGAAATGCACCCAGAAAAACCAGAAATCCTATACCAGTTGAGCGGGAAGTTAAGCCCTGATTGATAAATGCTAAAGTATTAATCTTGCAGATTTTTGAGTTGTCTATTCAAATTATTTAAAACAGCTATCAGGAGGTGTCTTTGTGAAAAATTACATATAATATTGGAACAGGGCCAGCAAAGAGGTGCTGCTGCCAGTTTTACACTATTCCTAATAAATTTTGTCCATGCCTTGTGTGAGGTATTTATCATTTGCCCAGCTCTAATCAATGCTCTGGACTCCACAGTACCAGCCATTAAATAGATGTGGATGGAAGATTATTTCTTTCCTACAGAATCTGATGAAGGGATCCAAACCAGAAGATTGACCTAAGGGAGACAAAAGTGTTTTAGAAATCCATCAAAACCCAATTGTCATTCTTTTACTTACTTTCCTATGTTATGAATGTGTAAGTTCGTACAGTTCAAATATCATCTGATAAGGCTTTTTGTTTCACATAACTCATAAGGAGTCTGATGCACCTAATTATGCTCCTATGATACTCATAATTATGTCATAATTAGTTAAAATCTTCATCTAGGGAAGTCTGAAAACTATTCAGAGCAACATCCCATACCAAGAGCTATTCAGCATGAAACAGAGGTCATGTGAACAGCCATAATTCTAAATAAGAACATTTTACAACTCTACCAAAACATTAGGAAACCAGAAACCATATCAAATTAAGCAGGACAGATTGTTTTACAAGGCAAACGTTTTGGTAGAAGGAATAAATAGAACAAAAATTAGTTGTGGTTGTAAAGCAATCATGGTATCATACTATAAGCATATAGGGTTAAGAGTTATGGTTAACCATTACACCAGAGAAATAATTCAAATGCCGGAATACTTAAAATCAGCATTCAAATGCAGTCTGGTCACTTTATCAGTAAGTCTCAATCAAACAATCTCATGTAAATTGGGTAAGACTGACCTGCCAATACATAAAGTTTACAAAAGACTAAATTGAACTAGCAAAATAAAGGCCAGATTTAGGGAAGTTTTCAAACTAGTAACAGAGTGCTCTTCCCTTCCTTTTCGCCTTCTTTGAACAGTAACTCAGTGAAGGTTCCATTTGTTTAAGAAAAGTATTAGTCAACATAGATCAGAATCGACTCCTACATGGACCAACAAAATAGCAGAAATAGGGTAGTTAGGAAGCAGAACTGAAGCAATTAAGAAAGAACCTCCCATCACTCCTTGGAGCTCTAGGTCAGTGTGGAAGACCGTGTGTCTAGCCCACCAGATCTGTTTGTTTTTGTTAGAGAAGTGAAAAACCTCTTGTGCACAGTGATACCAACTCAGAATGTCCCCTCTTTCTTAAGGAAAGAGATGACCTCAGGCAAAGCAAGAATCTTGCAATGAAAAATCCCAGTGTCCATCAGAATCTGTGGGTAGGGCCCAAAGGTGCTAGGCAGTGTATGAGCACACAGGGTGGATCACTTCTGCCCCAGAAGAGTTAATGTGAAATGTATCACCAGCTTTTGATTAGGAGCAATTGGAGCTGGTTTATTGCTTTAGTCAGAAAATGCCTGAAAAATCCTATCTTGCTGTGTGTTTTATCTTCCATTGTGGAAAACTAAAACAGCAGCAGCAATAAACCTTGTACCAATTCAATTTGGAAATCACAAGTTCAGCAAAAATGAAGAGACACAACAAATTATTGAAGGTACCAGGTTTGAAAAGAGCTTTATCAGAAGACAAGGTGAACTAGAGGTGTAAATAAGTTTTTAAAATTGAATGAGTTTTCTAAGAAAGCTTTAAAACAGACAACTTACAAGGTGAGGATATACCACAGATTTAGAATGTCATTTAACCATGGGAATTCAAGCCAGGGAACAAGGCTGCCCACCTCTGGAACAAATGTTTCAGCTTCCTCAGACACCTGTTAGAGTGCAAGAAACTGAGAACAATTCCAGCAGCAGGTGGACCACAGCTCCACAGAAATCCTTCCCACAGCCTTGCCTATGAAGATGCCAGAAGGCACTGAAAGTTGGCTCCCACAGATCAACCGGGATGCAAGACATCTGAACACCAGGACATACATATAAGCTTCTTAAAACAGGTCAAGAGCCCAAATTCAGGAAAGAAAAACATGTAACAGAGGTTTTTTGTTATCTCTACAGCAAGGACGCTGACATGATGAGGATGACACAGGTCATGCTTATGTCCTCCTGATCCACAAACAGACATACCTAAAAGAGGCCAGCATCTCAGACCCATCACTTCTTCCTTTCCCTCTCATCTAGAAATTGTCCCAGGGCACACAATACTTTGGTGATACCAGTGAAGGTGACAGAGGTTACGAGCTTTTTGCTCAAGATCAAGTTATTGAAAAACTTCTCAGACCTTCAGAGCTCCTTCCATGACTGCCTTAACTGGTGACTCTAGTGCAAACAGTGAGTCACCCAAGAACTGCCTAAAGAACCCAGCTTTTGCAGTTTGTGAGCCTTCCCTTTTTTCCCCACTCATCTGTGCTGGCAGGTTGATTTTTTTCCCTCAATCTGGCTTTAAAAAAAAAAGAAAAAAAAAAAAAGAAGACATCAATTTATTTTTTGAATACTAACAAAACCCAATGGGAGAATCAGGCAAGAAGAAAATTGCAGGCTTTTCAATCTCCTATTGTAGGGAAGTATGCTGGAAAGACATTCATAAAATGAAATGAATGTAAAGAGTACATCCAAGAGTGCAGATTAGTGAGGAACGCATGTGCTAGGATTTGCATAATTCCAGCTGGTTGGTGGAACATTTCATATTAACAATAATGCTAAAAATAACGTATTTTGAATATACTTGAATAGACTACGCTTAAGCACTGCTGTTTTCTTCACAGTCGATGGGTGCTTTACGAGAATCCAAGGCAATGGCAGGGCAGGAAAATTCATCCTCGAGTGAGGTGGTTACAGACAGCATTGCAAACAGCTACAGCTATTGCAGTGAAAAATGCCAACATATATAACCAAGTAAGACAAAATTCCTGCATCTACTCATCAATAACACTTTAGTGCCTGCAAGAATCCAGACATTTAAGTTCTTGTCCAAGTGAAGTTCAGACCTGTTTGATAGTGGGTCTAAATTAAGCATTGCAAGGCAGAGAGACTCTTGAAACTCCATTGTCTTAAAAATTCACTTGGTTTCAAGGGTCTTTACTTCAGTGCCTCTAAGTTTTGAACTGCTAAAAAGACAGTCTTTTATGTTTTTAGGTTGCTTTCTCTAAGGCTCTCTACCTCCAGCTCATAATTTTATTTTGTCTTCTGATTTGGTGTTTTTCCTGAAGTCCAGCTCCCACAAAGATATGTTTGTGTAAAGATTTCATGTTTTGCTTTAAAATAAAAACACAGATGCTTTGAGCCTTCATGGTTGAGAAGAGGAGTTTTGAAAACATCAATAAGCTGAAGGTCAAAGATAAAAAAACAGGAGGAGGCAAATAAAAAGGATGCATAATTTTTAAATGGCCCATAATTTTTTTCAGGTAACAGCATGATTTTTTCAAAGTGTAATATATTTTATCAAAGTTGGAGCTGGAGGAAAAAAAAATACAAAGAAAATGCTTTTCATTGCAAGCATGAGGATAGCTGTTTAACCATACATACCAGTATGTCCAATAATGTAAGAGAGTTGTTCACATACGTAAGTGTGAACATGTATGAATATTCAGAGTAAATTCACAGCAAATATTAGTGGAAGGAGTACTTTTTGCTGACTCAGGCTAGATAGGAAGTTTAATTCATTTTTGTTTCTATGTATTAAGAGTGAATATCAGCCTTGAGGATGTGACCATGGCTCAGCCAACAGAGCATCCGAAACCTGGAATACAAGTGTTGCATGTAGACATGCAGTATGAAGGCAAAAAA